>PVJS01001152.1:0-68720 GCA_004027185.1 Glis glis | reverse complement strand
CTGTTGGTGGGATTGCAAACTAGTTCAACCACTATGGAGATCAGTGTGTGGATTTCTCATAAAACAGGGAATGGATCCACCATATGATATGGCTATACCACTACTGGGTATCATACCAAAGGGATTGAAACCAGAAAACTACAGTGATATATGCATACCCATGTTCATAGCAGCACAATTCACAGTGGCCAAATTATGGAACCAACCTAGGTGTCCATCAACAGATGAGTGGATTACAAAATTGTGGGAAATACACACAATAGAATTCTACTCAACAATAAAGAAGAACAAAATAACATCATTTGCAAGAAAGTGGAAGGATCTGGAGAACATTATGTTAAGGTAGATTTGTCAATAACAAAAAAAGAAGGGACATATGTTTTCATTCATATGTGTAACCTAGTGAGTAGTGGGGACACACAAGGGACTCCAGTTGATAATGGAGAACCCTCAGTGGGGCAAGGGAAGTAGTACAAGGGAAGGGGAAGGGCAAGAAAGAAGCGAATCAGTGGAATTACTATCATGAATGATATGTACATGTGAGAATACACCAACATCATTCTTGGTACTTCATATGAGTGGGGGGAGGCAGGGGGACACTAAGAGCTGTGTGCATGTATGTTAACATCAAATTGATATCACTGTGATGTAAGACTCCAATGCACCAATAAAAGCACATAAAAAAGATCCCCGTTCATCCTGTGATCCATCAGGGGCTTAGCAGGTAAGTAATAAGATCTAAGTAGCAGGGAGGGAAACCTTGCATGACGTGGACAACGCAGGTCAGGTAAAACTAGGGGCAGCTTAGGAGCCCTGACTCCCACCACCCAGGGAAGGACTGTCTTTGAGACTGTTGCCAGATCGAATACAAGATGCCCAGTTAAATTTGAATTTCAGATTTAAAACAATTTTTTTAGTATAAGTATGTCCCAAAAAGTGCATAAGATCTGCTGGCAGGATGAGGGAGCTTGTGGGCTGGGAGGAACTGTTCAACTAATTCAGTCCTGATGGACAATTCCTTCCGGCAGAGAGTACCCTTCCTCTGCTCACATGTCCCACGTCCAGCTGGCTGTACCATCACCCAGTTGCCTCCCATTAATTCAATTCAAATATTATAGGAATGTTGGTAATAGCAGATGGGCTTGAACACTTAGTTGTGGGAGTCTAGATTCAATTTTCCAATGGGAGGAGGTAAAAAAAAAACTGAGCTTAAATCAGATCTGGCTGCATGTCTAAAATTTGCTTAAGCAAATTTTTATAATTCTGGAGGGAAAGACAGATTAATTTTTGCCTTGAAGTTCCCCTGTACAAATATGAGGGGATTACTCTGAAAGATGCCCTTTACATTTCTAATAGTAGCCTTTTACACCTGAGGTCTCTCTAATCAATAGAAATGACTTTTAACTTTCTATTGATTTAGCAATAAAATTGCCATCTAATAATCAAAGCTCTTGGGAGTATAACCTCCTTTAGTAAATTAGGAATAAATCCTTGGGACCCTGGAGAAATGTTGGTTACAAGGAACACCAAAGATATCAGGTGCCATAAAATAAGAAAGTATTCCCAGAATAATGGAGACCCATCAGAAAGACCCAAGAATTGTATTGTAGTAGACCAGAATACATTTAGTTAATGAAATGTACACATTTGTCAAACTTAGAAAAGATAATGGCAGAACAAAATAATTAAAACTCATGTGTACTGCTTTGAAAATTGTCTTAATCTTGCTTTTCCAGTAACAACTATAGGTGAGGTGACCAAGTATTCATAGGTGATGAAGAAAGCATTTTGTTTTATGAGAAAGCAGCTAATAGAAGTAGGAAATAAAGAATGTAATTAGAAAAATCATCACTGTGACACCATCCAGGACAAGAATTATTAAGTGGTGTTAAAACCATGACACACATCATTCACGGGAAGAGAGTGTTTGCAGAGCACTAACATAATTCCATGTACACTAGTTTCAAGGAGTGAGGGAGGAATTCTAACTATACACGGAGGGGTAAACTGTCTGATCCTAATTCATTTGTTGGTCTCTTATCACTTACTAACTGTTGGTCAGCGGAATGTCATCTCCCCTGGCAGGGTGCAACGTGAAACCCTTAATGTCATAGAGAATGAATGCTGGCCAGTGACATTTTGTGCAGCTCTATCGAGCTTCCAGATGTAGCTGCCAGTTTGCAGAGACTATAAGAGCTGAAGCTGGAGCTGGAGGATTGCATGGAAAGACTCCAGGGACATAACCATCAAATCCAGGAGGAGGAATGTTTTCCATGGGATAATCAGCCTCTGTGCTTTTCTAAATTTTTTTCTTCAATAAGTTGGTGTCATGAATATAGATGGGAGGGGACAAGAGGAAAATTGTGCTGTGTGAAAAGAAACGTGAAGGAACATCACCACCAAGCTCAATGCACACGTGTCGATTTGGATCTCAGTTTGGTCAAAACACTTGGAAAGGGTATTTTTTCAGATAATTGAGGAAATGTGTTATTACGTGTGGGTAAATTTTTATGTAAAAATGTACATTTTTGGGCCAGGTGTGGTGGCGCATGCTTGTAATCCCAGTACTTTGGGAAGCAGAGACCAGAGGATCCGGGTTTGCGGCCAGCCTTAGCTCTCTCTCTCTCTCTCTCTCTCTCTCCCTGTCTCTCTCTCTCTCTCTCTCTCTCTCTCTCTCTCTCTCTCTCTCTCTCTACTTAGTGAGGCCCTCCACAACTTTGTGAGACCTGGTTTCAAAATAAAGTATAAAAAATAGGGCCAGGGGGTAGCACGGAGGTAGAACGCCTCTGTGTTCAATCCCCGGTACCACAAAAAAAAAAAATGTACATTTTTAGTTTAGAAATGTTGATGGTATGACCTTCTTTTGGTAAAACTGTAAGGAGGAATGTGTGTATATGTGGTAAATAGAACTATCTGTAGGCTTATCTGCTAGGGGTGGGCAGCATGATTTCTGGGTGGTAGAACACATCATTACCTTCTTAGTTTCGTTAATCTCTGATTTCTAGCTTTATGTCATGAAGCCTTTGAAATGATGAAAACTTATTTTCAAAGTTAAGTAAAACAGCATTTCTTAAAAGGACATAGATCCATTTTTAAGTTAATTATTAGATTTACTTTCCAGAACTTGGACTTGGGTTTTGAGCTGAATGCGTCCTTCTCAGAGTTTCTGAGTGGCTCAAAAACATGTTTCCTTCCTTTTGATTTCTCGGTTTTCCAATCTAGCCGAGAAGAAGTCCTTTCTAAATCCCTCAAGAGAACTACATTTTCACTGAACTTTCGATCCCACCAGAAGTCATATTTGTAAAGAGAAATCTGTTGCTTTTCTTTAAAAATTCAGTCTGATGTTAGATCAAAGAAATTCAGATAAACATCAGGGCAGTAAGTTTCAAGTTCAAGATAAATTTCTCATTTAAACTTCTAAAGAAGTTTTTGAAGGTTTTACATAACAATGACAAAAGCTTCAGGAAATAGAATGAAAGATCGGTTTAACAGTGACAGGAATGACATTTGTAAAAGCACCCAAAACTTTAAGGAGATCTATTAACATGTTTAATGATGACTGGAAACAGAGGCAAGAAAAAGTGAATGGATTCAGAAATATATGGACCAGTCATTTTAAGATTGAAGTAAAGTTTTCAGGGGAGATCATAATTGTTCCATGGTGTCCCTGTAGTCGATAGTTTTGTTTCCCCAGCAGTACCTATGATTAGACATTTCAAGGAAGATACACTCAATACATATTCAATGAGTTTCCTCCAACTGAACAAAGAGAATTTTCCATACTGTGTATGAAAGCTGTTCTACTCAACTGTTTGAAAGTGAAAAAATGTAGTCAGGCAGTATTCATATCTGAAAACTGCTCACAACTACGCTTACATTTTATGGATTTATTCACAATATTAAGTACTTGTTTTGGAAGCATGTAGATTAGCTGTTAAGTGTAAACTTGAAGATAACTAAATCTTGCAATATAAATTATTATCACAATCTACAAGTCTATGATACCTTATACAAAACTCTTAAAGCCGATATGTTCAGAATTAAAAAAGTTTGGACTTAAGCAGTGTGGTGCACATAACCATGTATGTAGCACCCTAGCAATGTCCAAGAGAATAACACATAATCAATACTTCATCGATATTTCTTCTATGCCATATATCAATTCCAAGTTAAAATAAAGAAAGCCCACAAACAGGTTTCCATTAGTTCAGATCAGGTTTGGCTAGCTGAGGAGTTGCGATGCCTAAGTTAAAAACAGCTTTGGGTTTTCAGAGCCCTGAGAAGTTCAGAACTGCACTTAAGCACTAGTATTGTAGACTAGTATCATTAATCAGTAATCTGTTAGAAGGTAACATCAAGTCCCTTCCTTGTGAGCGAAAACATACAGAATCATGATTTCAGTGCTTACACAAAAGTGTTTTTTTTTTCCACACTTGGTTTTGGGGGTATTATTCCTTGAGAAACTTAGAGAGATGGCAATGAGTGAGAATTCTAATGGAAGGATTCAAGAGAGCGCAGTACCTGCTGCTGGGTCAGGCCTCCCTTGTTTTGACACAGACCACCTGCTGGCTCCAGAGAGCAGATGCAGAGCTGACCCATCTGTGCTGGACCAATGTGCCTTTTATCATCTTCGCACTACTCTCTAGAAGGACACTGTCTATCCCAAGAGTAAATGGACAGTTTATGCCATCATTTGAGTAGTCACAATGACAATAAGTGGTTTCTAATGTCTTTGAAGAATAAAGTGACATTCAAAGAATCGAAGATACTATTATGGATATAAAATTTGGTTATTGAGATTTGTGCTGGGTATAAAATCTTTGCCACGTGAGCCAAGTTTATTCACTCACTGAAACCTGAAGTATGTCAACATTTACCACTTACAAAGGGAGTTAAGAGTAATGTCATGCAATTCCCTGATGTTGGAAACATAAAGGAATTCTATTATGGTGTGAAAGGAAAATGTGGCTCGGACCTCATTCTCTGGAGGCAGCCATGCTCTGATGTGGGACCCTGTGGGTGTGGTCTAAGTGGTATTTTAAGACACAAAATAATTCTTAGGGGAGATTGTAAATTAGTACAACCACTATGGATATCAGAATGGAGGTTCCTCAAAAGGCTAGGAAGAGAACCACCACATTACCCAGCTATTCCACTCCTTGGCATCTTTCCAAAAGAATTTAAGTCAGAAAACTATAGTGATATATGTATATCCATGTTGGTAGCAGCATAATTCACAACAGCCAAGTTATGGAACCAAAACAAGTGTCCCATCAACAGATAATGGATAATGGAAATGTGGTATATACACACCATGGGATTTCTCTCAACCATAAAGAAGAACAAAAGTATGGCATTTTCAGTAAAATGGATGGAACTAGAGAATATTATGCTAAGTGAGATCAGCCAGTCTCAGAAAATCAAGGGTCTTATGTTTTCTCTCATATGTAGAAGCTAGAGAGAAAATATGAAACAAAAGTTAAATGAAGAGAGAGACCAGTAGAATATTGGAAATGGGTTGGGCAAGGGAGGTTGGGAAAGGAAAAAGGAGAATTGAGAAAGGAAAGAGTTCAAATAATGTTATATCCATATCTAAAGGTATCACTACCAATCTTAGTAACATGTATGGGAAGGGAGGAGGGGCTGCAGGATGGGGTGCAGAGGGAAATACACTAAGTGCTGTGAACAGGTGTTTGTATCACTTTGAACCTCACTACGATGTGTAATTACAATTCACTAATAAAAATAGTTTAAAAATTCTTAAGAGCTTCAATAACAAAGATTGTCAAGGGAATGCACATTTCCCCCCCAGTATTCATGCTTGGTTCAATAAATATTTGTTATGCCCTTTCCCTTTTTTTTCTTTTGGTGAGCAGAGCACGGTTTCCTAATAATTTCCTGACTATAATAACAATTGGCATGGGTATGTGGTGGCTACAGTTCCAGGAGTACACATCAGCAGCATTGGACTTTATCAGCAGTTGCTAGGAATGGATTGTTTGCTGGACAGGTATGACTCTCGTAACTGGAGCAAACATAATGGCTACATCTGCAGTGTGGATGTGTTTGGCCGGTTCCAAGGTGATATTTTGGAATAACAGAGATCTTTGTTTCCTCTGAAGTGAAGGCTCTGGTATCCTGATGTTCCATAAACACTCTCCTGTGGCTGGTGTCTCATCAGATGACTACACATTTTAACATCACGCGTTGCTTCATTCATTCTTTATTCTCCCCACATTCTGGACCCTGGTTTTTGGAAACTTAATAAGAAAATGTAATTTCCTTAGACATATGGGAGGATATAAAGGGATCTGAATGATCTTGGTTTACTCGATTTTAGAGATTGAGTCTGAGGTTCCTGCTAATTAATCATAAATGTGGAGCATATGGTCATTAAATTTCAAAAAGCCTTCTATGAAGAATTCTGCATTCTGGGTGTCTTTACAACACTGGACACATTTCTCCAGTCCATTTATCTTTAAACTCCCTCAAGTCCTCTTATGAACCACATTCTGGAACACTCCTTACCCCTCATAACCAAGTTATCCCTGTTAATAATAAGAAGAAAGAGAAAGCCAAACTCTAGAGCCCTCAAGTTGCATCTCCTTTGCCAACATATAGACATAAACATGTCTTGCCTCAGGGCAGAGCCAAAACGGTGGTGGCCTGTACCCCCAGGGAGCCATGTTCCACTTGAAATAATTACCAGAAGGTTTTTCTGTAAATAGGATTTCCTAAGACCCGTATCGATAGCTGTAAGGAGAAATCCCTAGGTCCCTGACACGGATATGGCTCAGAAAGGCCAAGAGTAAAGAAAAATATAAACAAGAAGACAAATGGGAAGAATACAAGCACTTGCTTCAGCAACAATTCTTCAGAAAGGCCAACTGTGAATCTCCCAAGCTGCTCATAGATGAGATTTCTCTCCTTGCAAATCCTTAGCTGTGGGTTGCTGGGCTGCTGGGCTCCCAAATCACTGGCAGAATAGCCTCAATTTCCATCTCTATTTAAAACATTTTAAAAAAATTCTTCAGGAAATGCAGTATATTCTATAGAGAAATCGCATGATAGGTTTTTCATAAATTAAATCACTTGAGCAGTCCCCTAGAAGAACCTAAACTCTTAGCATTGAGAGGATTTCTGTCCAAAATGTCTTGAGATGGAAATTCTCCAGAGACTAAGTGGACTTGGTCTAGTCTTGGTGAGACCACACAATTTTGATATATTTTTTCTTCATATAAAACTTGATCCTTAGATATACAACATGCAATTTTTTAATATCCCTGTTCTACAATTGTCTAACTACAATGCAGTAAATACAATAGAATGTATGCTTAAGAAGGAAAAGTAAGAGTGCGATATTTTTTTTTCTCTGTCGTTATATAGGATGGCTAACAGCCTCTGAAACCCTTCCATTTTAATACCCTTCATCCATTTTCACAAAGAATCCTTATGGTCACAGGTACTCTGTCTATTTTAAGGCTCCCCAAGAAAATGCGGGTTGTCCGAAAGCCTGCAATTACAGTTCTCAGCCTAGAAAGTATATTATAGTTTAAATATCAATATTTCCCTTCTTTCCTGTTGAGCAAGGAACAGTAAACTCAGAATAAGTATGAAAGGAGGCAAAGCAAGGAGGCTTTGCAGCAGGAAACAGCAGAAGGAAGGGCTATAAATTGGAAGGAGCAATCGTTTTCCATCCTGTATTATTACGATGCGGTTTGAGAGCCCAGACCATGTTTCTGATGAAATAATCCAAGTGTAGCAGAGTCACAATCATACTATTATTCTTCTAATGTTACCCTGAATATGACAGAGTGCCAAGGAAGACTCACCTGAGAGGCACAGAGACCCTAAGCAAGGTGTTGGAAACCCAAGAACATGGCGTTTGGAGGTGGTCCCAGACCCTTGCGGAAGCGTGGATACCGAAACAAACTTCTGAACAGATGAGGGCTACAGATGCCTGAGCTTACACGTCCAACTGACACACATCTCTAAATCTACCTAAACAGACACTTAGCCCAAGAAGAAAGGCAAACGGCCAATAAATATAGGGAAAAATGCTCTATATCATTAACCACTAGAGAAATGAAAGTCAAAACCCAATGAGATACCCTTTTACTGCCTTTGGAATAGTGATGAATAGAAAAAATAGCAAATGCTGGTGAGGATGTGGAGGAAAAGGAGCTCTCGTGAACTGTGGGCGCAAATGTAAATTAGTAGAGCCATTATGGAAAAACAGTGTGGAAGCTGCTCAAAAAATAAAAATAGGTCTACCACAGGACCCGTTATCTAACCTCTGGATATACAGCCACAGGAAACGACAGCAGCATACGAAAAGGATATTCATTGAATCACCATTCAAAATAGCTGAGCTATGAACTCAACCTAGGTACCCATCAGTGGATGAAGAAAACATGGTCTATACACACAATGGACTATTATGCATCCATAAAGAAGAATGAAATCTTGTCATCTGCAGCCGAATGGGTGGACTGGGAGGACGTTATGTTGAGAGAACTAAGCCAGGCACAGAAAGGCAGGAACTGCATGCTCTCTCTCATACAGGGAAGCAACAAGTACAGCCAACCTGAAAGGAGAATAGTGACGATAGAGGGTAGGAGTGTGCATGTGGATAAAGGGAGTCTGGGTTTCATCAGTGAACACTGATGCGTGTGTCAGAATATCACATTCACATCGAGCCCCATTCATCTGTACAGTAAATACGTGCTAATCAGAATTACATTTTATACTTTCATAAATAAAATTTCATAAAACTATCTCTATATAATTACAGATTATATAGATTATAACTATCTATATATTGATTATATAGGTTATACAATCTATTATATTGATTGTATAGATTATATAATCTATCATATAGATTATATATAGAGAGATTATAACTATCTATATATATTATATATTTATATATATATATATATATACATATATATATATATATATATATAAAGTCTAAGAGTTGGCTCACTGGCGGGTTGCCTAGGCAAACCCAAGTTCATGGTGAGGAAGCTGTGCGGGATGACTCTTAGGCTCCTGTGACAGAGATCATGTGACCAAGGGGGAATATTTTCAATTTATGTTTGGAAAGTGCCAGAAAAGAACTTGCATCTAATAATCATGATGAATAGCTCCGGCTTGACTGGGGTCTGGAGGTTAATGTGAAAACAGCAACAGACATGTAGAGACTGTTAGAGCCATTATCTATTAGCTGACAGAGAAGCACAGACCATGTCCCTATACCCTACGGCATCTCCATGTGCAGACCGCCCCGACTGAATTGTGCTCTGACGATTTCTCGTAGGACGACCATTTGGAACATGGAATATTCCAAACAACAACCTTGACCTCATCACCCGCCTGTAGCTCTCTGGGGTTCAGGGACACGCCAGCAAAGCTCCTCTCTAAGCCACTTAAAGACACGGGCTTTGCTTCTTTTCCTCCTAGAGCCGTGTCGTCTGGAACACGTGGCTTCCACGTAGCGAGGTCAGTGGAGGAGAGACCATAAGGAGGAACTCAGGCGCGTTCTGCTAAGCTTTGTCCTGTGCGTGCTGCACATCACGCCCACTCTCGTCTACTGGATACGGCTGAGCCCTGGACCTGCCTACCCAGGAGAACTGGGAAGTGAGGATTACCATAGGCATAAAAGGGCAGCACCCATATCTCCTCTGCACCCTTCCATAGATCCCTAACTCCTTTAGGATTAAAGACAACATCCTGGCCATAGGTACATTAGTCTGCTCTCACCTCAGGCCCTTTGCACGGGCCGTTTATCTTTCCGATCAGCCTGCCTGATGCTCTTTCCCACATCGTCAGTATATTTATCTCCATGACAACTATTACTATCCAACGTTCTATATGAGTTTAGATTGAACTTTTATTGAGAGAACTACAGATTCGCATGCAGTTGTGAGAAATAATGCAGAAAGAGCCTACTTATCCTTTCCCCCCCAGAAGGTCTCCCCCATATTAATGGGGTGACAGGAGGTGGAGTTAGATACAGAGCTCCATCCCCAGGAGGATCCCTCCTGTCCTGTCAGAGCCACCCACCTCCCTCCATCCCTCTCACTCCATCCCGTCCTTAACAACACTAATCTGCTTCCCTTTCTAAAACTGTCCTTCCAAGAATATTATATAAAGGGAATCACACAATTTGCCACTACTCTCTGGCTGGGCATGTGTGGATCTCTATGTTTCCTAAAAATAAACAGCAACATGTAAGATGCCGAGGATCAAAGATAAGAGGGACGATTGATTCTGATTCTGCTCTTTCCCTAGAGCTCCCACCGTCCGCCTACACAGTCAGCCTGAGGTTCTGAGAGGCTGCGGCAGCACCAGCACCCAGCGGTGCCTAGTGAGACTCCTGTGGGTCCTGCAGAGCCTTGGGACCCCAGGCAGAGACCCCTGATCTCCTCTGACTTTCATCTCTCCAGCCTCACTCCCCCACCAGCGAATCCTTTTATTATGTTAAAATGGGACGTCATTGCTAGAATTAGAAAGGAAAATACCAGCTGCCTTTGTAATCAGCCCGCAGCCTCCCTGTCCCAGGCGACCGGGGACATGAGCGGACTAATTACAAGCCCGCTGCCTTCTGTACCCGTGCGCGCGGCTCAGGCTGCAGCACCTGCACTGCTGAGCTGAGGTATTTTTAGGATCTGGAATTTCCCCCTGGCCCTTCTCTTGCATTCAGTGCCTTCATTACACATCCCCGTTTGTTTGCAATAGCTCCCGCGCGGGTCTCTGATTTCCAGCCAACCTCTCTTTGCACAAAACCGTCAAATTCATCTCCCCTAAAACACAGTGCTAACCTTATAATTTCTGTACCTCAAATTTGTCAGCGTGAGCCTGATGCTGCATGTAAATTATGGTCCAGCCCCCTCTGCCCAGTCCTGAAGGCATCAGAAGGATTTCAGCAAGGGAACCCAAGCCCAGATTTCCAGCCTCCTGCCAGCTTTGACTGCTACAGCCTCCTCACCCAGAGACAGCTCAGTGTCCCTGGTCAGCACTCTCGTGAAACACTACCCAGGAGCTCCAGAGACAGAAAATCAGCCCCCTACGCCCAGGCTGCTAGACTCTGAATGTTCCTGTCCCTCCAAATCCACAGGTCGAAATCCCAGCCTCCAAGGTGGGCATCTCCAGAGATGGGGCATTTAGAAAGTGACTAGACCCTGCAGGTGGAGTCCACATGAATGTCACGAGTCCCTTTTAACCAGGACCCAGAGAACCATCTTGCACTTGACACCCTGTGAGGACACAGTCTATGAACCAGGACTGCTTCTGCAGGCGACCAGATCGCAGATGTCCAGCCTCCAGAGCTGGGAGGGATTGCATCTGTGCTGTTTATAAGTCACTGTCTCAGGTATTTTGCCACAGCATCTGACACAGACCAACACAATAGGAATCCCTGGGTATGGGGGAAGGGTATTGCAGCATTTTAAAAGCTGCCAGGCTGGAGGACTGTCCCCCAGCTCTGACTCAGGCGCAGGCAGGAAGATCCATTTGGGGCCTGGAATCAAGTGTGTGCTGGGTCCCTGGTAGGTGTGTGTCTTTCAGCAACAGCCTCCTTCACGCCCCGTCCAGTCCTCCCATCATGACTGGTTTCACCTCCTCACCTGCTCAGACTTACATCTTCTCTAACTTTGCCCTTCCAGGTGGGATCTGATGCCCCTCCTTGCTCATTCCGGGATCCCAGGGCTGCCCAGCACCATGGAGAAATGAGTTCTGGGCACACCGGCTCCTGCTGTGCTAGTTTGTCATGCTCGTTTGAACTCTATCTACTACAAGCCAGATTTTGTACTTTTATTGCTTAGAGGAAAAGAGCCAGGAGGTAGATGGAGTGGGTGGAGTGCAGAGGAGAGAAAGGAGCACTGGAGGGGTGGCTTGCTGTGAGCGCCAAGGCCCTGCGGCAGATCCCCTCCAGCTTGGAGGGCTTCCTTCGCTGGGCAGAAGCTTTGTAATTTGATGCCATACCATGTATTGGTTCTTGGCCAAAAACTTATTTCTAATTTTTTAAAGTGTAAGTTTAAGGTTGACATTATGGTTTTGCCTTAATTTTTTTCTAATAAGGTGTAGTAAACACTGCCTTTCAAATTTTAATGTGCAAAACATCCCCTGGGACGTTTTTTGCACATTTCTTGATGAAATGTAGGTTCTGACTGAGGTCAGGTGCAGTGGGGCACAGCATTTCCAACTTTCCAGGTGGGTTCAGTGCTGCTCCTCCAAGGACCACTTTGAGAAGCCAGAGGTTAAACTCTACCTAGAATTCGACTCTCCTGATTTACAGACATGACCTCGTTCTTATCCACAAGGGAGGAGGCCTGGCTCTGGAGCAAAGAGGACTGTTACGGGTCAACTAGTTCTTGAGTCCCCAAGAGCTACGAGGTTGAAGTCCTCGCCCTCAGAGGGTCAGAACGTGACCTCATTTGGAAACAGGGTCATGGCAGATGCAATTCATTAGGATGAGGTCATATTCAAGGAGGGCGGGACCCTAATCCAATGTGACTAGTGTCCTTATGAAAGGGGGAGATTTGGGAACAAACATGGACCCCAGGAGAACACCACACAAACATGAGGTAGAGTCTGGATTTCGCATATATGGGCTAACAGACGCGGAGGATTGCTGCTGAGCTTCCAGAGCTGGGAGAGGCCAGGGAAGATTCACCCTCAGCCCTCAGGAGGAGCCAGACCTGGTGACCCCCTCACCTTGGATGCCCGGCCTCCACAACTGGGAGACAATAAACGCTGTCCTTTCAGCCCCCGAGTGTGCCGGACTTGGTTACAGCAGCCTGAGCACACTAACACAAGGATAACGCATTTTCACATCGTAACAAGACTACACAATCCACCCAAGAAAAGGGGAGCTGGGAGCACCCCATCTCGCTGCATAACTAGAAGCTCAGTGTGAAGGAGCAGGGAGGTGAGCCTTTAAATGCTGGCAGTATAGGAAGTGTCACTCGTTATTCAACTATTACATACCCGCCATCTTTTCCCTTAGTTAGCTTTACTGAGGTCTGAGTCAGCTACTAGGCAGGTCTGTTGTGATCATTCCTGCATGCAGGTGCAGCGCCACCCTGGCCTTGGCCTCCAAGATCCCTGCAGAGACCCTGACCTCAGCCTGCAGGCCCCCTGACCTCAGTATGCAGGGCCCCTGGCCTCGGCCTCCATGGCTCCCTGGCCTCAGTCTGCAGGGCCCCCTGACCTCAGTACGCAGGGCCCTGGCCTTGGCCTCCATGGCTCCCTGGCCTCAGCCTGCAGCACCCCTGTACCTGCTTTCTTCCCGTTCACCTGACAGCCTGCACCCCTCCTTGCCTGAGTCCTCCCTGCTCTTCCCAGATACACTGGAGTCTTCTCCCTCAGGTTACTTCCTTGGGTACCAGTGTGTGCACATTTTAGCTCTTGGTTTTATACCCTTTTGTGTTTCTCGTGCTCTTCTGGAGTCTGCCTGAAGTCTCCCAGAAAGTTGTAGCTGGAAAAATGGCCCCTCTCCCCCCAAGAGTCTGTCCCCTGGTTATTTAATCAGGTGCCAATCTAGGGGCTACTGTGAAGGGCTTTTGTAGATGACATTATTATTCCAAGTTGGTTGGGCTTATGATTCGATATGAAATATTGTGTGGGTGGATCTCACCTAGTCAGGTAAGCCCTTTAAATCTGGTAAGTCCTTTAAATCAGGTAAGTCCGTTAAATCAGGTCCTTTAAACAATGTGGAAGGATTTCTCCAGCCAGGAAGAGAAAGTCAGAGTGCAAGCATGAGAAGAATTTGAAACACACTGCTGGCTTGAAGACTTTGTAAGGTGCCCTGCATGCAGGAATGCAGCAGCTGAGAGGCCCCCTGGCCTGGCCGGCAGCCCACAGGAACGCAGGACCTCAGTTCTGCACGCATGGGGGACCGAATCCTGCTACCAACTTGAGTGGGCATGGAAGCAGGTTCTTCTCTGAGCGTCCAGGGCAGTGCCCCGTGTAGCCAGCACCTGGATTTAGAGTTGTTAGATCCAGAGCCAAGAACCCAGAGGAGCCGGCTTGAACTTGTGACTTACAGAGAGGTGTGGTTTCACTGCTGAGCTGGGCAGGGGGTTTGTTACACAGCAAAGGACACTAATACACTGCCCGACAAAGCCTGACAGGGCATTGGCTGCTCCCTCCCATCTCCCACTCACCCCTACAGGGCACTGAGCCCACACAGGGCTTTCCCACCTGTTCACGGAGCTACTCCGCAGCCTTGAATTCGGCTCAGTGCTGATGATTGCAACGGCTTTTCTGAATTTGTTGAGGAAAACTGCCACATGACCAGATTTCCACAAAGCTGCCTGAGGTAGGGTCTCCTATTTAGCTGCGCATAAGTGAGACCCCGTGGATGTCTATAATTTGAAGTTAGCTTTGCTGTAGTCAAATTTAATGACTCAGGTGTGAAAATAAATCTAAGTCAGAGAAAAATTAAAGGGGAGGCAAACCACCTTTCTACTGTTAATAGCAATGCCCATCAACTGATTTGTTTTTTATGTGGCTCTATGTATAAAGTAAGAGTGTCCCTGGGCTGAAGAGACCCCAGTAGAAACACCCACTCCTGCAGCCCGCTCCCAGAGCGATGGGTATCTCGGTGCTACCTTGAGTCTTAGAACATTCCAGGTGCTACAACAAAATGCCATGAACGGCACGGCTTAGAAACAACAGCAATGGATTCCTCACCGTTTTGAAGACTGGGAAGTTCCTGTTCAAGATACTGGCAGATTTTGGTGTCTGGTGAAGCCCGCTTTCTGATTAGCAGATGTTACCTTCTCGTGTGTCTTCACAGGCAGAGAGGGGTGAAGGAGTTCTCTGGGACTCCTTATAAATGGGCACCTGCAGGACCTAACCATCTCCCAGGGGCCTCGTCTCCTAGTACCATCAGCTTGGGGAATAAGCTTCCATGTATGCATTTTGGGGAGACACAAACATTGAGGCCAGATCATTGCGGAAGCTGTTACTTTCCTTCTCTTTAAAAAAAAAATACTTATAAACCATAGCTACGTATTTCTCCCAGTTCTAGAGTCTAGAAGATCAAGGCGCTGGCAGATGTGGTGTCCCATGAGGACCACTCTCTGCTTCCAAGATGGCGCCATCTTGCTGTGTCTCCAGGAGGGAAGGAGTGAGCACCCTGTTCTCACCTGGCGGGAAACCAGCTTACTGCCTCGGGCCATTTTATGAGGGTATGAATTCTGTCCATAAGGGCTCCGTCCTCTCACGTCACCTCCCATAGGCCACACCTCCATTTATTTATTTATTTATTTATTTTGGTACTGGGGATTGAACCCAGGGGTATTCTACCTCTGAGCTACACCCCCAGCCCTTTTTCATTTTTTCTTTTTGAAACATAGTCTTGCTAAATTGCTGAGGCTGGCTCAAACCTGAGCTCCAACCTCCCAACTACTGGGATTACAGATGTGCACCAGTCTTCCTTTTTTTGTTGTTGTTTTTTAATTGATGCATAAAATTTGTACATATTTATGGGGCACGATGTGATAGTTTGATACATGTATTTATTGTGTAATGTTCAAATCGGGGTAAGCACACCTATTTCTTCAAATGTTTATTGTTGTTTTGTGATGAAAGCATTCAAAATACTTTTCCTAATTGGTTTTTTAATTTACAACACATTATCATTATCTATAGTCATCCCACTGTGCAATAGATACTTTACCTCTTTGTGTGTGTGTGTGAGTGTATGTGTGTGTGTGTGTGTGTGTGTGTGTGTGTGTGTGTGTGTACCTGTGTGTGTGTGTGTGTGTGTGTGTGTGTGTGGTACTGGGGATTGAACCCACAGGAGTTCTACCTCTGAGCTACATCACCAGCCTGATTTTATTTTTGTTTTAAAACAGGATGTCACTAAGCTGCTGAGGCTGGCCTGGAACCTGTGATCCTCCTGTCTCAACTGTACTTCTTTTAATACCAGGTTATTCGCCTTTAAAACTGGGGTAATAGTGGTACTTATTGAGCAGGCACTAAGCAACTATCTATCAGCTGTTTCATTCATTAAATATATTCTATAAAAATATTGTGAATTTGCTGGGTAAAAGTTGAAAACCTTGTCCCCTCAATCACTGTCTTTTGCTTTGTCTCATATTTTAGTAGCCGGGAAGTATGGATCCTCTAATTTTCTTCTTTCCCTTCGGGATTGTTTTGGCTATTAGGGGACCCTTGCAATCCCAGACCAATTTCCCGATCAGTTTTTCTATTTTTACTGAAGATTTTTACTGAGATTGTATTGAATCCATGGATCCTTTTGGGTAATATTGACACCTTAACAATATTAAGTCTTTCTTTCCATGATCATGGAATGTGTTTCTACAGACATGTGTGTGTGTGTGTGTGTGTGTGTGTGTGTGTGTGTGTGTGTGTGTTACTGAGGATTGAAGCCAGGGGCATTCTACCTCTGAGCTCTACCCCCACACCTTTTTATTTTTGTTTTGCTTTTTATTTTTTGCTTCAGTCCTCTATTTCCTGCTTATCTTTTGTATAGTCATTCTGTGCATTACTGAGAATTGAGTATTGAATTACATTTCTCCCTTCATCCCACCAATTTTTGCTTCATATATTTTGATTGCTTGCAATCAAGCAATCAAACAGTATTTATTGTCATACATTCTTTCTGTAGTAACCTTTAATTACTATGTAATGTCCTTCCTTGTCTCTTGGAAACTCTGGAAAGTCTGTTTAGTGTGATATTACTGTGGCCACGTCTGCTTTGTTTTGGTTACTACTTGCATGGAATATTGCTCTAGCTTTTCACTTTCAATCTATTTGTGTCTTTGGAATTACAGTGAGTCTCTTATAGAAATCATATCATTGAATCATGATTTTTAAATCCATTCTGTTGAGTTCTACCTTTTGATTTGAAGATTTAATTCAATGACATTAAATTGATAAGAAGGTCCCTATTTCTCACATTTTTCTATTTGTTTCCTATTCTTTATAGCTTTTTTGTGTTGTTGGTTTCAGGTGTGTTACTGCCTTCTTTTGTGTATAGTTGATGTTTTTATAATGAAACATTTAAATTCTTTTCTCATTTCCTTTTGTATGTCTTCTATATCTCTATGTGGTATTACATTAACATCCTGAAGTTACAACACTAATTTGAATTTCTCTCAGCCTAACTTCGATAACAAATAAAAAACCCTGTAACAGCTCATTTGGCATTTCTGTCCCTACTCTCCATTCTTCTCACAGAATTATATCTGTATACATTATGTGCCCCCAAATGTAGAGTAATAGTTTTTAAAGAAATGCATCCATCTCTTAAATTTTGTAGAAGACAAAATGTGCAGTTACGAATCAAAGTTACAATCTTACTCATTTTAAACTAGCAATTATCTTTTTAAGGTACTGTTCCCTTAAATACTATAACAAATAAATGTAGAGTTATAAACCATGGTTACAGTAATGCTAGCTTTGATGATTGCCCATGTATTCACCTTTATTAAGACTCTCTATTCATTTATCTTGGAGTTGCTGTCTAGAGCCCTTCCATTTCCCCCTGCAGGACCTGCATGGCTCCCTTGAGCTTTTTTTACAGGGCAGGTCCAGTGCTAATGAACTCTTTCTCTAGTAGAGCAGAAATTAGATCTTTTCAGGGCCAGTGTCTGTACACACACACACACACACACACACACACACACACACACACACATATACACATATATATATTTTTAATGGGTCATCATTCCCTGTTTCTTGGCATGCCTTCTGATTTTTTGTTGAAAACTGAACACTTGAATCTAACAATGTGGTAACTCTGAGAATCAGATTTACCGCCTTCCCCAGGATCTGTTATTTTTCATTATAATTTTTGTTTGTTGCTTTGTTTTGTTGAATGTTGGAGTCACCTATGCCAAAAGCCAGCCTAGGGTGTAAACCTTAGATCACCTCAGGTCTTTCCTGAACCTGTACTTTTTCCTGAGCATGTATGGTCCCTTTTAACTTTCCCTTATTATGCAGTTGCTTTTGAAATACCTAGTGTTTGATGTCTGGCTCCCAGGGGGAGAAAAGGATGCCAGACCTTTACGTCCCTTGGAAGTCACTTTAGCCAGAGAAGGGGGTCTTGCGACAATGGGTAGGGTACATTTTGCTCACCTTGGCTCCTACACTATATGTATGTTACTCCAGGAATGTGGGCACAGGGCTAGGAGTGGGCATGGCTAGGTGGCCCTGTGGTCAGAGCTGAAATTCACTGAAGTTAATCATAATTTATGTTCAACCTTCCTTGAGACACACAGCCTTCAAAAGACTCCAGAACTTAGAAGCAGTTACATCAGATTCTACAGTGCAGTTGGTGCCTGGGTGGGGAGACAGATTCCTGGAGCTTCCTACTCCACCCTCTTCCCAGAATCCTTCCCTCTTATGCATCCTCATGTCTCTAACTGTGAGCACAGCACCAGGCACAAAGCAGAGGCTCAATGAGAGTGGTTGACCGACTGTCGTAAGTGAACGCAGGAAATACATGCGTGGGTCTAGCTACTGCCTCCTACAATAAAGCAAGAAGATCCTATGTTACCCTTTCAAAAAGTATCCTTCTCCTCCTCCCTGCGGTGTGGACCGGAGTGGTCTGGGAATCACATGCACTGGCTTTCACAAACCCTGCCCCCTGACCGCCACGGGAGCTGCCCTTCCTGGTCTAAGTCCCCACTGAGAGGCATATTTTTAAAATAAGGCTGTGTTTATAAAAACTGTATTTCCCCTTGACTCACGTCTATGTTTCACTTTTTTATGAGATGCGATTGCTAGGTTAAAAAAAAATCTTCCTGGTGGCTTGCCGCTGTAAGGCCAACAAGCTGATTCATTGACTGTGTTGACACAAACAGTAACTCTAATTTTACCTCCAAAAGGAATCTCAGGACACACAGGCCCTACATTTTCAAGCAGATCAGTTGATTAGCTCCCATCCCCACCCGGTCTGGGTTTACTCTTCCCAGATGTTTATCTCCACATTTTTGTCTCATCGTTGTTATTATTATTATTATTGCTATTATTATTTTGTGTGGTACTGGGGATTAAACCCAGGGGCATTCTCCCTCTGAGCTGCACCTCTAGTCCTATTTTATTTTTAACTTTGAAACAGGTTCTCCCACACTAGCCTCAAATCGATGATCCTCCTGTCTCAGCTTCCCAAGTATCGGGATTATAGGCGTGTACCACCACACCAGGCTTCTCTCCTTATTTTGAAAAATAACTGGAAGAACGCCCATCCTGGGAGTCTGGGTCTTATGACACTAGAAAGCATTCTTTAATTAATTAAAGTCCAGACATTGTTCAGATCTCCTTGCGCTTCCCCTAAAGTTCATTTTCTGTTCCAGGATTACATCTAGGATCTCACTCACATTATATTTAATTGTCACGGCTCCTTAGGTTCCCCCTTGGCTGGGACAGATTCCCAGGCTTACCTTGTTTTGGGCGGCCTTGACGGTTTTGAGGAGTAACCGCTCAGATATTTTGTATAACTCTCCCCATGGCTTGCGTTCGCCTGTTATTTCCCCCACTGTTACGCTGAGTTTATAAATTGGGGAAGAAGACCACTGTATCCGTCAGCATGCTTGCAGCCATAATCTAAATATCTGACCACATACGTTAAAGAAAAGAAGATTCATTTTCTTATGGTTTCGGGCTCAGTCCGTGGGAGGCTGGGGACCGCGGATCTCAGGGCATGGCGGCGGGAGGTGGAGGGAGAGCATAATGGGTGTGCTCCTCCCATCACAGAGGCTGGAGTGCATGCGGGGGGAGGAGGAACTCTTTATATAATCCCCAAGGCTGCACCCCAGGGACCCACCTCCAGCCACACAATAGCAGCCTATCAGGTACCATCCAGGTCAATCCATTACAATGGATTTATCCACTTCTGGGATTACAACCCTCGTGACTCAATGACACCAGCTCCAAACATTAATAACTGAGCTCTTTAGGGGACATTTTATATCTAACTATAACCACTGCGAGGTGAGCAGCTATTCTCACCTGCACATCAAGGACAGATGCAGGTCATGTGACTTTGTGCTGAGGTGGACCATGGTGGTTTCTCCACTGTAAAGTTATGCTTCCTTTTTTTTCTTCTTTTTTTCATATTGTATTATTTGGTAAGAAATCATTTTGCACAGAAGCCCACATTTAAGAGTCGAGGAGTGACGCTCTACCTCTCAGAGGGCAGAAGAGCTACAAAACTTGTTTGGAATTCTTTTGTATGGAGATGTTCTTATTCTCTTCTCTCTCTCTCTCTCTCTCTCTCTCTCTATATATATATATATATATATATATATATACTTTTATTTGGTGCATTGTAATCATACATCATTCTGAGGCATAGAGTGATAGGAACATACATGCACACAACTACACAACTCTTGGAGCACTTCCCTCTGAGCCCTACCCCTCCCTCTGCCTCCCCGTGCATGTCTTTGGGCTTGGAACCGGTAATTTTATATACCTAAGTAGCATTATTCCAACTGTTACCTTCTTTACCCCTCTATCCCCAGTCCTCCCTCTCCTAAACCCCATCCATCACTCCAATGGAGTCTCTACTCTTATATCTGATGTTACCCTTGTTTCCCAATTTCTATCTAGCTTCCACATAGAAGAAAAAAACATACAACTATTTGTTTTTACTCAGCCATAAAGAAGAACAAAATAATGCTATTTGCAAGAAAATGGCTGGAACTCAAGAATATCACGCTAAGCAAGATTAGCTACTCATAAAAAATGGATAGTTGTATGTTTTCTCTCTACTTTTTAATGTTTTCAATCTTATGTCTAACACCAGCATGGACTCAGGGATATTTACTTTAGGTTCTGGGTCATAATCCAGTGTAATGTCATTTATTTTGTTTCTCAAGTAGATGAGTGGATTTTTTCCTAGCTTTGACCATCAAGAGTGTTTTAAATGTGCTCTTTTCTCTCTTCAATGAACACATCGTTTGATTTTTTGAGCACTTTTTAAACTTTCTGATATTGTACAATGATCCAGGCTCACCTTGTTTCCTTACCCCATCCTGAACCAGCCATTTCTCTAAGGAGCCCTGACTACTTTTATTGAAGAATGGTATGAGAAACCGAAATCTTGAGGCTGGGTGCTCTACTCCTGGGATGAAGCATTTTCGAAGAATTTGGTTTCATTCAAAATATTCTTCCAAAGATTATTCATTCTCAATAAACTCAAAATTCAAAAAACATATTCACCTGGTGTCTTTGAGAATTTGTTTACATTTTCCAACTTTACCATTTGCTAGATCAATAAGATGATTCTTCTCATTTCGCAAATGAATACTACTATTCATTCTTCTGAAATGTGTGCATGAAATTTCTAAGGCACGGCTGAAATCTGATTTTTGCTTTACAAGTTTTGGGTTAATCTGTTATTGCTTGTCATCTAATCTAACCAAGATTCAGTTTCTCCTTTCTAAGAAGTGTCTCCATCTTAATAATTATGGATGCTTTTCTTCTTTATTCAAACTGATTCTGGTCCAACAGAACTTCGTTTTTGGTCCAGCAACTAGAACTCTGGGCAACTGTGCAACTGGGCTTTGCACATAGGAAAGGTAATGCTTTGTGACTTGTTCTCAGTTCCTCCTGGTGACTCGGAATGTTTGGCTGACCTTTCCAGTAGCAACAGCAGTACATTTCAGTAATGTCTTCAGTAAGGGTCTATAGTGAAACATAGGTCCACTCCTCATATCTTAGCTGAAAGTTCAAAGAGCTCAGAGTCTTGCAAAAATGGCGTCTGCTTCCTTCTCTTCTTCCAGGTGTGTTATTTTTGCTCTTGCTCACATTATTTTTCATCTGCCACTGCAGCATCACTGAATGCAATTACTTCCAATACTGTATTTAATTACTGGCTCTACCCGAAACCACCCTATGTGCGCATTATCAGAAACAGACCTGCTAAATACAAGACTTTGCTCTTTCTAAACTAGACAATGACTTCATATTTGTACATTCAGCCATCATCGAGGGTTGGGAAACCATTAGAGTACAGGTTTACCCTGATTCTCAAGCTCCTAATGATTGTGCAAAATATTGAAAGTGCCAGCAATATCTCAGGGTGGGTTTCAGTCCATGTCTATTTTGGAGGAATATTACTATTTTTTTTTTCAGCATGGATGATATCAATGGATAGGAGAGGTAGCAGAAAGGGGAGGTATCAACTTCACCTATTTATTAGAGTTGATTTTGTAATTAGCATGGAGAAGCATCTTCCTGGGTATATATCACTCTCCCCCCTAATTAATTCAATAAACACTAATTGAGTATCCGCACTGTAGCATGTGCATACTGGGATTGGTGCAAAACACAGCTGAGGGAGAGAGACCCTATTCCCAGAACGTGCATCCTCAGCCCTGAGGGTCAACTTACACATCTTCTTCTGGATTAGGGCATCTTCTTTGAGAAACCTAGAGAAGCCAGATTGACCCAGCCTGGCGACATCCTAAGTGAGTGAATCTCAAGTTTCTCATTGGTAACCTCAAACACCACTCTCCTTCTGTTAGAAGCAGCTCTTTTTAATTTATTTAGAACAGGTTTGTTTGTTTGTTTTGTCTTTGTTTTACTGTAATCACCACTTGCCTCACGTTCTATGCAGAAACAGACCCAGCAAGCGATCCTGAACTGCACATTTAGATGTGCCATGTCTGCTGGGCGCGAGCCTGCTGATCTGGCATTTAAAATCCTTCAGTTTCGTGCCAGACACGACAGCCTTGAAGGGAAGCGAGTGATTGCGATGGCATTCACAGATAGAACTCGGAATGCCACCAGCAGAATGTCACCGCTCAGTCATCGCTGGAGGCGCTTGGGTAGGACCCACGTTCTATTCAGAATGTAAAATAGAGCTTTACTGTTAATTTCAAAATTAAACCTGATACATTTCAGACATGTAAAAAAGATGAAGAAGCCACTCTGCTTCCCCACGCCTGCGGAAGACATTTTAACGGGATGCACTTGAGACTTGAGTCTTTTTGGTGTTCATTTTGGGACCACCACTGGGCGTCCTCCCTGGGCACCAGTGGTGTGGCATGACACTGGACAAGCAAATTGGATTGGAAATTGCAAAGTGAGCTCCGAGTGTGGCAGAAGACAGACTGAAATTGGGAAGTTTCCACAGCATCAAACTGTGGGGTCCAGGCATACCCAGTACTGACGTGGCCATGACAGGTAAGGACATGGAGTCCAGTCTTGGCTCCCAGCCCAAGGCAAGATTCCAGGGTGCTGGGCAGGATCACAGAAGGGCTCAGCCCTGCTGCGTTGGCACCCAGAGGCACTATGGCCCATGCCATATTTGAATCTATTTGTACAAAAAATTATTGTTGTTTATCTTCAATTCAACAGAGCATCCGGTATGATATCTGGTAGCCCTGTGAGATGACACCTCTTAGGTATCAGCAGAAGGAAGATCAAGGGAGAGGAAGGGCGAGCCTATGCACTCCAAAACCAGCAACAAGGGGCATGGGCCTGAGTGATGGCTGTAGGAGACAGAGGCAGTCCATAGCTTCCGGCCTCCTGAGCAGCAGAACTTGGAGGCTGCAGAGAGAGCCTGTGTTATTTATATTCTCTGAAAGGTGCAGCATCAGAGAAGGTGGCCAGGCAGGATAGTTCCTCCTCAACATCAGAAGATCTTTCTTTTCATGCTAATTCTTCTTTGGGTGAAGAGCCTTGGGCTCCCCCTAGAGGCCAAGAACGCTAACAGGCCTTGTACCCGGTATCACTCACCCCTCCACCTTCCCAAGAGATGGGCTTCCTGGAGGAACAGAAGCCCCCTTCCCTCCACCAACAACTAAATAGAGTACTGCAAATCAAGAAACTCAGCACGTGGGGGGGCAAGGCTGGCACGAGTTGTTTACGCCTGTGTCCACATTGACTGGCCATAGCTTTGTCTGAGCAAATATGGCGGATATGTGTGCCATGTGCCTGGTTGGGGGAGCCAGCTTTATAAAGGCGACTAGGGACGGGCATGCTGTGGTGCTGGGGTGCAAGACAGTAAGCCACAGAGTTCACCTTGTCACATGGTATTATGACCGTCATTACCGTGACAATTACCCTTGTGTACCCTAAGTTTCCTGAAGTCCAGAATGTTCTTGTCACCTCTAAGATCCAGAACACAGCAGGTGCATTCAGCCCTCCATATCTACAGGTTCCCCAGCTTATATCCATCTGCAGCCCGTCTGTGTCTTTCCAGCACCTTAAGTATGGCAGTGGGATGTCTCAAGGGGTCCTTGCACTCTGAAGGCAGGGGAAGGGCACTGACAGGCAGCCCAGCAAGGCAGACAGGACCCCAGGCAGGACCCCAGCACAACGTATGATGATGAAAATTCAAGGGACATGGATTTGTTTCCTGTGGCTGGTGTACAGATGCCACAAACTGAGTGATAACTCAGTGGGAATCCCTGGGTTCAGTTCCCAGCACTGCAAGAACAGACATTTTTTCTCTCCAGAAAGCCCCGAAAATCCATCCCATGCCACTCTCCTAGGTTCTGGCGATCCTTGGCTTCTGGTTCACTGGCTTGCAGATGCAACCTTCTAACCCCTGCCTCCGTCTCATTTTCGTATGGCCTTCTTCTCTGCATGTCTCTCAAATCTCTCTCTCCTTTCCCTTATAAAGATAACAGTTGTCAGAATTAGTATCTACCCTAAATAAAGGATAATTTCATCTTGAGATCCTTAACTTGATACCTGCAAAGACCCTATTCCAAGAGAGGTCCCACCCATATTGAGGTTCTGGGGAGACATGAACTCTGTGGGGACACTATTCAGTCTAGATCCATGGAATTAAAATTCAGTGTAAATTTATGGGAAAAGATAAAGAGGCTTAATAACAGGCAAGATAGCTAGAATGATAAAATGAAAGGAAAATGAATAATTCTTTAATTGGGCTAGAAATACTCTTGCAATCACGTTCAGTACTGTTCCCTTTCTACTCACTGGTAGGCATTATATCGTTTGTAATTTTTAGGTCTAATGATATCATGGTAGATAGATGGAGAACTCGCAAGGATAAAATGTGTGTGTGAATCATGTGATTAGAATACACATTATTGGGGCTGGGATGTAGCTCAGAGGTAGAGAGCTTGTCTAGCAAAGTGGGAGGCCCTGGGCTCAATTTTCAGCCCTGCAAAACAAGAAAAACCATTATGGATTCAAAGGAGAATTCACCTTTTCATTAGTTGACTCTTCCTAAAAGCAGTGAATGCGGGAATTGTTTGAAAAGGGATTTATGCGCAAGGGAAAGGAAGTCAGCACAGACACCCCCAGACCCTGCCTGCCACTCAGGGCATCTTGATCTGCCCTTTTTCCACTTTCCCCGTCCAGCCTGCGTGCCCCATGCATTCGGAGTCTGGCCTGTGGTAGAAACACACGGTTCCTCAAGGCTGTCGTGGATGGGGTGGAAGTGTTCTCCTCCAACGTGACCTCCTGGAAGTCATCCTACAAGGGCCTGCTATTTGAGGGTCCTGGCCTGGATGGAGGGAATGGGTCTGTTTGAGGTGAGAAGACAGACATTCTCTGTCTTTTGTAGGCTGGCTCTGACCTCTCTTGGGCCATGGTTGACTTTGGGGATGCAAGAGACTTCGGTCAATCAGTTTATTTTGGGTGTAGTTAGAAACTTCACTTCTGTATCCTAACTTATTAGTCTAAATCACAGTGTTTAATATTAAATGACAGTTTTAAATGTGTGATGGGTGATATAGACCCACAGCCAATATTGACTGACTCCTTTCCCCAGACTCCGTATATCTTAAGGTCTCTTAATTAGAGACAGAAAGTAAGGCAAAATTAAAACACTAGAAAGAGAGTGATAGTTTGGGTTTAAATGTCCCCCAGAGCTTATTCACTGGAGGCCCCCATGTTTGGAGGTAGGTCTCCTGGGAGCATGGCCAAGTACTGCGCATGTGTGTGTGTGTGTGTGTGTGTGTGCGCGTGCATGCACAGCGGCCCCATCCAGCTGCACTGTCAAGTTCTGACTCCTTGTTCTCTCTCTCTGCTCCCCACCATCATGCCTAAGAACCTCTAGCACTGGCTCCTGCTTGGCAACCAGTGCAAAATGTACATATTGGAATCTGTGGATCTATAAGCAAATAATCCCTCCTTCCTCTAAGTGGTGCCTGTCAGGTGTTTGGATCATGGCGGTGCGAATGCTGACTGAAACAAAGGGGCTTGGGGCTGAACGAACGTAAGTCAGACGGTAGAGATGCTGAGAGATGGCTAGCTCCCAGACATGTTTTAGAAAGCTTAATACAGGTTGAACATCCCTAATCTGAAAATCCAAAATGATCCAAAATCCAAACTTTCTGAGTGAGGACATGGTGCCACAAGTAGAAATTTCCAAATCTGACCATGTGTGACAGTTCAGTTAAAATGCAGGCATACTGAAAATATATTATAATCTTTAGGCTAACTGTCTAAAGTATATATGAAACATTAATGAATTTCATGTTTAGACTTGGGTTCCATCCCCAAAATGATCTCGATCTCTCTCTCTACACACACACACACACACACACACACACGCGCGCGCGCGCGCGCGCACACACACACATTCTAAAAGCTGAAAAAATCTGAAATTTGAATAACATTTAACATTACGCATTTTGAATTAGCGGTACTCAACCTGTATATATATAGACCTTAGATCTATGCAAAATGAATCCCAAAAATAAGCCCTGGTACCTCCTAATTCCCCAAACGTGACAGGCAAATTAAATTGTAATGGGAATCATTGACTGCGTCAAAGTTAAACATATCCCATGTTTGCATCCATGTCTGCGCATGTGTGAAACTGTATTGATATACACATAACTAGGACCTTAACATGTTTTCTGAGAATAATGTATAAAACATGGTCTCAAAGTGGCACTAGGCCTTCTTAATTAAGGATAGCTTTTGAAATTAACATTTTGATATTAATTTCTTATTATATTTTTCACTTCTGTGGAAGCTCTACTCTGCCAAATTCGTATACGAATGGGATGAATGAGAAGCACAGGACTCACAGGTTCCCTTCAGTTAAGACATCACAGGCAGGTCACATACTGTAGAATGAAGAGGGCAGGGGGAAATCTTACTCTCCAGGTACCTTATTTTCAGACAATGAATCTGGGGTCCAATAAAAAGTACTTAGAAAATACACAGGTTCTATTAGCACCTATTCACATTGTATCTGACTGGCCGAGACAGCAGGACTCTCCTTAATTCAGCCTGTATGAGTCAACATTCTCACAGCAATAGTCTAAAAGACTGGACTATGCAACTTAGAGGAAGGAAGATCTATTAGCTCACAGTTTCAGGGTTCAGTCCATGGAAGGCTGGGGATCTTCGCTCTCAGGGCATGTTGTCGGGAAGCAGAGAAAGAGAGAGCAGAAGGCATCACTCTCACATCATGGAGGCCAGAAGTAAGAAAGAGAGTGGGAGAGGAGGAGGAACCAGATATAATCCCCAAGGCCACAGCCCCAGGGACCCGCCTTCTCCAGCCACACCCTACCAGCCCCGGCACCACCCAGAGAAAGCCATTACAAGGGATCTATCCACTGCTGAGATTAGACCTCTCATGACTTAACTATACCAACCCTGAATAAGTGAGCCCTTTAGGGGATATTCTATGTCTAACTAGAACACAGCCATAAACTGAATGAAGATTCATGTCTTTTATTCCAACTCGACATGGCTTTTAAGAATCAAACTCAAATAATAAATTAAATTTCACTTTGAGTCAACATAGTTTATAAATAAAAATAAATTTAAAATGACCCAGAATGCCTCCAAATGAAGGCTCGTATTCTGCTAGAAGAATGAATGAAGCGGTGACATTCATTAAAGAAACACTTCTAGTTTTAAATGTCCGGTTTTGACTATTCTACAGTCGTTCTCACTGTTGGCCGCATGCTGTGACAATTTGGGAGCTGCACTCTGACGATATAATCGTTTCTGATTTTTCTTAGCACTCTGGGGTCCTGCCCTAGACATTTTGCTATAATCAGCCCAGAGGTGGGAATTGGGCACCGCAGTTATTTGTAAAGTGCCGCAGATAACTCAAAGGGCTGGGTTGAGATTGACTGATCCATCGATTCTTTTATTTCTCCTTGTTCTTCTGAAGCATAGCAGTTAAGTTCAATACAAAATTAAAACTATAATATGGGCACAACTGGGGGTATGTACCATCTACCTCAAGATCTATATTCAGTATAGACATTCAGTTTACTTTATGTCCAATTAAACTACTAACACACACACACACACACACACACACACACACACACACACACGCACACCAGAAAACAAGTACAGGTTCTCACCAGTGTTACTAAGGATCGCCAGCTCTTCCTCTAGGCCCTGATGGTGTCTCTTCACCTGCAAATAAATCTCCCTTCTGTGTTTTCTAACCCTAGCTCACTTTTTCTCCTGTTTCCTATTTTGGAAAAGTGCATCCACTCTTATTATTCCAGTAACTTCAACCAGGAACTTGGGAAGCCTGTGCTGAGCAGAGGGTCAGGTCCTTGCCTGCCTTCCTGTGTGTACCCTGAGGCTGCGCCATCTCTGAGTCAGAAGCCTCCACGCCCTGCATGTTGATCACCATCCACCCGGATGAACACCATGTGAAAGGCCTCTGAGCTCATCCTCCAGCCTCGGTCTCTCCACAGCCAATGGGCTGTCCAGAAGATAAAGTTGATCATATTGTTACTATTTAATACTCATCCATGTGTACATCATTGACAGAAAAATGTGTAACCTAATCCACTATGACTTAACCCATGTGACTTATTTATGCCTGATTTTAGCCCAAATGTACCATGCCCTTCACCTGACCCACAATCTTCCTAATGCTGGACCACCAGCTGACAGCCATGCCCCTTGCTTGTCCACCTGTAAACTCCTCAGACCTTAGCTTCTCTGGGTCCTCTCTTTTGAAGCCCCCCACAGACCCCCAGGAATCTGTGCTTTCTCTCCTCAAGGTGGCCCCAGTCATTGAACATGAAGTCATGGTTTCTAGGGCGGTTGCCATTCTTTCTGCTATTTCCAGTTGCTTTTTAAAGAAAAGAGTATATTAGGAATACCTTGTTCCCACAGTCCAATCCTGCAGTCTCTCTTAATCAGTGTTTGAGGTTTACGAATTTACAGCGCTTACGGGTTAAAGAGATTCTCCTGTCACCAGCCAGTTGGCCATCTTCCCATATCCAGTGTCACTTTATTTTCATTAATTTTGCCATGTTAGCTTTGTACATTCATAATTATCACTCTTTTGCTTATTTCTTAGTCATATCCACATGTCTCTTACTTATACTCTACTTATGTGTCTGTCACCTATCAAACATCTCTCACCTATCTATCCATCGCAATATTTTTTTCTGAACCACTTGAAAATAAGCTGCTGACCTTATACTGACAAAAAAAAAAAAAAGGTTGCCCTTACAAGTAATCTGTGCTATTCGTTTCTGGTTTATCTTAGCAACAATTATTTTTTTGCAACAATAAACAAATTTGTTTTCTGACTGTCTTGTGGACTCTCTTCACAGTTTTCTCTGTTGGTTTTGTTGTATTTGTTCTTTTCTTTCTTTTATTTTTCATTTGGCTTTGGGGAAGAGGATCACTGCATTCCTGGACATTTTATTTTATTTGTTACTTCGACAGTTTTAAAAAGCATGATCATTCCCTCTCTCTCCCTGTCTCTCTCTCTCTCTTTCTCTCCTTAGTGAGGCCCTCCGCAAACTTGTGAGACCCGGTTTCAAAATAAAGTATAAAAAATAGGGCCGGGGGCGTAGCGCGGAGGTAGAACGCCCCTGCGTTCAATCCCCGGTACCGCAAAAAAAAAAAAAAGCATGATCATAGTTGAAGAATATACAACTGTCTGTCAGTGTCTATGGAAGATCAATTCTAGGAGCCCGCTCACACACACACACTGGACACCAAAACCCACGAATCCTCACGCTCCCTATGTAAAATGGTATGGTGTTTGCATATAACCCATATAAATCATGTGTATCCTCCTGTATACTTCAAATTCTCTCTAGATGACTTATGGTGCCTAATACATTGTAAATACCATGTAAATAGTTGTTATACCATATTATTTAGGGAATAATGACCAGAAAGATGAGTTGATACATGTTCAGTACAGAAGCAACTTATTTTTTGTCAGATATTTTTGGTCTGTGGTTGGATGGATCTATAATTTGCACCTTTAACTTATGCCCTTTGTCTCCCATGTAATATCTTTGTGCAACCAATATTATTACATACCCTCTCTTTTTCTCCTACTTTTTAATTTGTAATATTTTTCTTTTGACCAAAAAAGTCTGAATTTACTTTTCATAGGCAAATTCCCCAGATACAGTGAATTATTTTAGTGCTTCCTTAATCTTTTCTATTAATTTTTATAATTATAATTTAAGTATCAGCATTATCTCGTCTTTTTTTTTAATGTCAGGGCTCCGAGCGGTGATATGTTGGATCATAGTTGTCAGTGTTCTGTCGGTACCACTTTCTGACCTTAGTTATAATTTCACCTCCCTACTTCAGCATCTTTTTCATTTCTATTCTCCATATCCTAACTGGCTTTTCGTTCTCATCTCTTTTTTCCCATTCCCATTTACTATTTACTCTTTCCTCCTTGGTCATCTTACCTTTTTCTTCACTGTGTTTTCCTCAATTGGGTCAGTTCCTACTTTCTCTATTATCTATTTGTATTTAAAATCTTTTAAATTTTGATTTGGGATTCATTTTTACATCTGTGATTAAATTCTAAATTATATTTAGCTCATTTCAAAGTATGTTGTGAGAGGTTTCTTCTGTTTTATGGCATCTTTTTGTGGTTGTTTTTGTTTGCCTAGTTCTTGTAATCTTTAATTTTTGTATATTTCTGTAGAAACTGTGTATGGTTCTGGATTCTTCTTCCTAGTCATGATTATTTACATTGGATTTTTACAGAGCAACAATAAGAAGTGCTCGAATACCAAATGAGAGCAGGGTATGGCTTACTTAGTTTTCTATTTTAGGATCATCAACCTCCGTTATTATGATGAATGGAATTCCTTTACAAATGCATCCTTTTTTTTCCTAATTGTATGAAACTCTTTTCCCCCCATTTTGGAGGTTCCATGTTTTCAGTGATTTACACATTCCCATTTCAAAGGTGTCTTCCTGTCCCCAGGGGTCAGCCGTCCCTTCTGTGAGAGCCTCCTCTGCAACCGCACTCTCTGCAGGTCCCTCTCACTTCCATCATGGAGTCGCCTTGAACATCCTATCGCTAGAAGCCTGGGCTTCAAGAACACCGCCCTGGAGGACTCAGGGTAGTGCGGATGTGTGCTGGGAAGCAGGAGGAAGAGGAACCCTTGGTCCAGAGTCACCTTGAACATCCTATCGCTAGAAGCCTGGGCTTCAAGAACACCGCCCTGGAGGACTCAGGGTAGTGCGGATGTGTGCTGGGAAGCAGGAGGAAGAGGAACCCTTGGTCCAGAGGGGCCCAAGAATTCACAAAATGTCCACTCTGTAGGAAGCAGAACTTAGAAATAGTGAACATGTTTATTTGGCTGAAGATATTTCCAAGTAAAGTGTTGAATATGTTATGTGGAGTGCAAGACATTCTCCTTATGACCATTCGTCTGTATTGTACTATAGTAGAGGAGAGTGGAGACATGAAACACACCTACAAAACTTCTTTAAGCCAGGCATAGTGGCACATGCACACCTGTAATTCCAGTACTTGGGAGTCTGAGACAGGAGGATCACAGGTTTGAGGCCAGCCTCAGCAATTTATCAAAACCCTGTTTCAAAATAAAAATTTAAGTGGTGCTAGAGGTGTAGCTCAAAAGTAGAATGTCCCTGAGTTCATTCCTCACACACACAACCACACACATACACACACACACACACACACACACACACACACCGCTTTAAAATATTATCTCTTCACACACACACACTGCTTTAAAATATTATCTATTTGCTTGATCATTTGCCCTCTCTTTCATTTATTTGAAATGAGTGTTCTAGAATCACTTGCACTGTCCAGTGTTGAATATGGCAAACAAAACAGATACCTCTGGTTCTCTCCACCATGAGCCCTAACTTCAGAAAACATTCCCAGGTTTTCCACTTGTATTTACTAAAAGATATTTGACATGCTTGTGTGAATTTTGTCAGAGATGAAACAATGGACTAGATTTCTGAGATCCATTCCTGCAACTCCTAAAAAATGTGGTCAACACCTTTGGAATATCAAGCCAAGGAAACTTATTTTATTTCAAAATTAAAAGAAAAAAAAAGATAAATTTCCAAAATTATTTACAGGAAGAAAGCAAGGGAGGAAGTAAAGAAGGGAGGAAGGGAGGGAGGGAGGGAGGGAGGGAGAAGGGAAGGAAAGGAAGGGAGGGAACGAAGGAAAGAAAGAATGAAGGAAGGAGTGAAGGAAGTCCTTAGGTTCCCATGAGAATAATTCCAGCAGTAAAATTGTGTGAGGATTCTTCATGTTGCCCGAGAGCTGACAGTTTCTCCAGCGGGGGGCATGACCAGCTAGACCCCCGTGGGAAGCCACAGGAAATGTACCTGAAGTTGTGGAATCTCCCATTCTATATGAAAACATTTTCTAACTCTTCTAAATGTTAAATTCCTCATCTACAAAATTAGGACATTACTTACTTCAGAAGCTATTAGCCTTAACAGTCCTCACGCAAGCCGCACTGCTCTGAGAACTTTGCACTTTGTAGTTGCCCGACAGCTAGGATGACATCATCCCTTCCTCTCATCGCGAGCTGCTCTGACCCTTGGGCTTCCCGGCCGCCTGCATCATCGCCCTGTTTCTTCCTGTTGATGATACCCACATATGTGTCAACTCCAGACTTCAAGCTCTCTCCCTTTGTTTTGTTTCTTACAAATGTACAAAGACATATTTCCCATTGATTTACTTTAATAACTTATTGATTTTTTGAATTTAACATCTTTGAGATATTTTGGTGTGAAAGATAATAAAATGACGGCTAAATTGGCAATTATATAAATTTGAAATAAAAGCTGAGAAACTTCTTGATGTCCATCTGTTCACAATTGTATGCTGGATATTTGGAAGAAAACTGCCTCTAAATTTTATTTTAACTACATATGATTTTCTAAACTATTAAAAGCTCATTGGAATTAGGACATGCAACTGTAACTTTTATTCAGAAAATTACCTCAAATAACTGCCCAGAATTTATTACTGTAAGACAAAAGATAGTCAAACATGGTGGCACATGCCTATATCCAAGTACCTGGGGAGGCTGAGATAGGAGGATCGCAGGTTTGAAGCCAGCCCCAGCAACTTAGTGAGACCCTCAGCAATTTAGCAAGACCCTGTTTGTTTCCAAATAAAAAATAAAATAGGGTTGGGGGTATAGCTCAGAGGTAGAATACCCTTGTTTCAATATCCTGCACCACACACAAAAAGTAATAATAGTAATAAAATAAAATACAAATTTAAAAAATAAACAAATAAAAATGATTCTCATATTTAGATATACCAGCCAGTTCCTCTCAAATAAATTGTTTCCAGCATATGTGTGCATTTCTACTTTGTTCATATGCACATTCATTTCCCAATACCTGCAGATGGATTTATTTTATTCTTTTAAAGTGATAAATTTTGCCGGGCATGGTGGCGCACGCTTGTAATCCCAGTACTTTAGGAGGCGGAGACCGGAGGATCCAGGTTCGCGGCCAGTCTCAGCTCTCTCTCTCTCTCTCTCTCTCTCTCCCTGTCTCTCTCTCTCTCTCTCTACTTAGCGAGGCCCTCCACAACTTCATGAGACCCGGTTTCAAAATAAAGTATAAAAAATAGGGCCGGGGGTGTAGTTTGGAGGTAGAACGCCTCTGGGTTCAATCCCCGGTGTCCCAAAAATAAATAAATAAATAAATAAATAAATAAATAAATAAAGTGATAAATTTTCAAAAGCAGTACAGTAAGAACTTTTCTCAAGAGTCACTTGGTGATAACTTACTGATCCTATGACCCATCACCCTGAATAGTTTCATATATATTCCCTGTGAACAAGGACCCTCTCCTCTCTGGGGACATGCTCCTTGCTTCATTCAGAATCTGCCACCCCCTCCGAGTCCTCTCTCTGGGTGGTTTCTTTAAGGCAGACATTCCAGACTTCTTTTCATCAATTCGGAACTTGAAGTTTTAGTCATAAATAGATCACTGACCAAAATTCACCCATTTGATAGAGTTGCCACTTCTTCTTTTTCATACCAAAATTTAATATAACTGTGTCCCCAGTTACCTAAGAAATAGTGATCCCATACATCTGGACTGTACTCCAGGTGCTCATGAGGTAGACTCACCTTTCAAAGCAAAACAATCTCATGGAGACCGTGGTAAGAATAAAAAGAGAGCTAGCAGGATAAATGTTATAATGGAGAGCTGTGGTGGGGACAGAGGAGTGGACAGGTAAAAAGAAAGACAGAATTCCCAGAAAAACAAAGGCAACTAAAAAACTATACAAGAAAGTCAGAAGTCAATGAGCAAGCAAACTATTTTGGATCTTGCTTTCAGGAAACAACAGAGTTCATGATGAGAGAGGTCATTTGATTTTGGTGCTGGATACATTCTGGGTACCCTAGAAGTAATTCTAGCTAATTCTGGGTAATTCTAATTCTAAGTAACTCTAATTCCAGATAGTTCTAGTTTCCTATATGGTTCTGTGCTGAATAATACTTATATAATAATGACATACAAACTTTTTCACTTTTTTTTCCTAAAGTCAAGGCATAAATTATTATCTGTGCAGGATGAAGAGAAAGGGATCTAATTTCATTCTTCTACATATAGATATCCATTTTTTTTCCAGTACCATTTATTGAAAAGGCCATCTTTTCTCCAGTGTGTGTTTTTGGCTCTTTTGTCAAAAATTAACTGGCTATAAGGGTTAGGATTTGTCCCTATGTATCTTCCATTCTATTTAATTGCTCTATGTATCAGTTTTTGTGCCAATATGACCGAGCTATACCACTCCTTGGTATTTTGCCAAAAGATTTCAAGTTAGACTACTATAGATCTTTGTAGCAGCACAATTCACAATAGCCAAATTACAGAACCAACCTAGGTGTCCATCAACAGATGAATGGATAATGAAGATGTGGTATATACACATAATGGAATTTCATGGAGCCAAAAAAAGAATAAAAACTTGTATCTTTATTTTTAATGTGTGCTTCCATGAGGCAGCATATAGTTGGATCTTCTTTGCTTGTTTTACCAAATCTGACAGTCTCTTTTAATTGGATATTTTTAATCCATTCATATTTAGTGTTACTACTGAGATGATTGGCTCACGTCTGCCATTGCTTTTTCTTCCCATCATTACGTAGTTCCTTCATTCTTCCTTTACTACCTCTTTCTGTCTTATGTAGATATTTTCTACAATATCATTTTAATTCATTTAATCAGTTGGCCGTGGTAGTGCACACTTGTAATCCCAGTACTTGGGAGGCTGAAACAGGAGAATTGTAGGTTCATGGCCAGCCTCGGCTACTTAGTGAGGCCCTCCACAAGTTAGTGAGACCCTGTTTCAAAATAAATGATAAAATAGGGCTGGGGGTGTAGCTCAGAGGTAGAATGCCCCTGGGTTCAATCCCCAGTACCATATACACAAAATAAAAGATTCATTTAATCATTTTTGTAGCCAATGTTTTTCATGATATTCTTACTAATTGTGGTAGCTTTTGCCATATACACATGGAATTTATCAGAATCTATATCAGATTTATACTAACTAGTTACAAGGGTTTACAAAAGCTTTATATTTATTTATTTTTTTTTAATTTTTTTGTGGTACTAGGAACTGAACCCAGGGGCATTCTACCTCTGAGCAACACCCCCATCCCTATTTTATTCCTTATTTTGAAACAGGGTCTCACTAAGTTGTGGAGGGCCTCACAAGTTGCTGAGGCTGACCACAAACCTGTGATCCTCCTGTCTCAGCCTCCCAAGTACTGGGATTACAAGCGTGTGCCACCATGCCTGGCAAAGCTTTATTTTTATAATGTTTTATGAGCTCTCTCTTTATGTATTATTATACAAAGTGCACCCATGTATAGTACAAACCAAACAATATATTGCAATAATTATTGCCTTATAGACTCATGTCTTTTAAAGAAGCTAAGAGAATACGGAACAGCAGCAGTATCCTTATAGGGCTTAAAATTTTATCTGTATTTCATTTACTATTTTTACTTCACATAATTTTTTCCCTGTAGATTCGTTTCCTTCTGCTGTTGTTTAATTACTATCTTACAGCTTTGTTCCATTTCTGCCCTATCTTTTGTGTTGTCAATGTCAAATGCATTGCATTTTTATATATAAGTCCAACAATGCAAGATGCAGAAAATGTTTTATACAATCACTTTAAAAATAAGATGAAGGAAAACTAAATATCTAATTTTAGTGTGCTTTATTATTACTTCCATTAATTATCTTTACCAACATTTTTTTCATGTATATTCAAATTATTTTCTGGTGTCACTTTCTTTTAGCCTGAAGAACTTTAGTATATCTTTTAAAGCAGTTGTATTAGTAATGAATTATCTGGCAACGTCTTTACTTGCTCTTTATTTTTGAAGTCTAAGTGTCCCCTTCACTATTTTGAATCTCTTCATACCATGTTGGGTTTCCGATGAGAAGTCAGCTGTTAATCTTGTTGTAGTTACCGTGTACATGGTGAGTCATGCCCATGTATCTTGTATGTAAGTCTTATACATAAAGTCATATCAAAAAGTCCTAGTGATTTTAATTTTCTTCCTTCCTCTTTGACTTTCAACATTTGACTTTCATGTGTCTAGGCAAGCATTTCCTCATGTTTAAAAATAAATTTTTCTAGTTGGAATTCATTCAGCTTCTTTGATGTGCTGATTAGAGTTCTTAATCAAATTCTGGGAGCCATTATTTCTTTGAATATTTTCAGCCATTATTTCTTGGGATATTTTCATGTCCCTTTCTCTCTCATCTCATTTAAATTTTCCCATCAACTTCTGTTGTCCCACATTTCTTGGAGGCTCTGTTCATTTTTCTTTATTTTTGTTGCTTTGTGTCTTCAGTCTGCATAATTACCAATGATCCTTCTTCAAGTGTGCTGATTTTTTTCTTCTGTCAGCTAAAGTCTGTCCCACCTCTCTAGTGATATTGAAGTTTTTATTTCTTTTACTCTAAAATTGTCATTGTCTTTTTAAAATAAGTAATGTCTGTCTTCCTACTGATATCTCTACTTCATGAATCATAATTAACCTGTTTTTCTTTAGTTCTATCAACATGTTTGCAATGTCTGCTTTTAAGTCTTTGCTAAGTCCCAGCTGTTTCTTTTCAAAGATAATTTCTGTTGCCTGATGTTTTTACTCCATACTTGGGCCACCATTTTCTGTTTCTTTGCATGTCTCATATGTTTTCTATTGTTGAAAATTAGATATTCTAAATGATGTATTGTGGATATTGAGCTCTCTTTCCTGTGGCTTATCTGCTTATTCATTTGCTGACTTGACTAATTCTGTGTATCTATTTTTCCTGTGTTGTATAGCTCTGATGTTCCTGATCAGAATTATTTTCTTTATCTGTTAGCTATCTTTCTGGGAATCATCTCTGGATCTGAGGTAGGATATAAGAAATATGTAAAAGAAGACACAAAGGGAGAACAAGGAAAATGCAACCTTAATATGAAAGCCTGTGGCAAAATTCCCTAATATTCTTCTAGCCAGGCTTGTTAGTCTCAGGTTTCTGGGGGAATTCACAAGTCTTTTAACAATTATTTTATTAGCACATTATAATTGTACATTATAGTGAGGTTCAATGTGATGAAAACATACATGCCCTTAGCACTATTGACTCTTCTCAAAGAGGTATCTATTGATCAGACAACAGAGACCACAGGAACAATCCAGCAAGGTGGCAGGTGGTGGGACACCATACTGGAAACTCACTCACACAATTCTTTGAACTGTTAATTATCCAACCTAAGAATAGTCAAGCGGGAGATCTGTTGGTCAGAGGACAGAGGCCACACAAAAGTGTCATCTCTTTAGGCACTCTTGGCCACCTCACCTGTGAATGGTTTAAATAAAAGGGTAATTTCCTTGGGCACTGTCAGCCATCCTTGAATGGTTTCAACAAAGGAGATGCCTATTGAGGAGACAGTGAAGGCCCTATCAGGATCCTGCAGAGGATCAAGCGATCCTACATCATCTTGTGACGACAGGACCGATGTCATTTTCACACACCTCCTTCTAAGCACCCTTCATGAAAGTCTCCTCTAGTAGAAGAGCCGCGAACTCCAAAATGCATCTCTCTCACTCTGGAGATGGCCCGCATTGTCCCGTGAATGTGTATCTCTCACTTTCCTAAACAAATCTCTGTCTAGGTCTCTGACTGGTGCATGCTGAAATCCTTTTCCTTCATGTAAGTCAAGGACCCAGCCGATCCTGAGTTTCTCACATGCACGCACGCATACACACACACACACACACACACACACACACACACACACACAGAACTACTCAGGATCATCCTTCACAGAATCAACCCTTCTCCTGTGACAGGTGTTCATAAGCAACTGATCTGTTAAAGTCTGTACATAAGTGCCCTTAGCTACTTACATTTCTACCCTTTGCTGTAGCACGTGTGTGGCTTAGGGACCCCTTTCCCTGTTAGAGGAGTTTATAATTTTGCCCCGCATTCATCCCCTTGGAGACAGCTGGAAGCTCAGAGGCTGAGTCTCTGGTCACTCCTGGAAGGGAGACAGCCTTGGGCATTCAGTCTTTCAGACCACCAAGGACTAGTAATATTTTGTGTTTGAGTCTTGCTCACTGGGTGTTCCCTTGGGTTAGTTGCTTACTATCCAGCTCATGTGTGACCCAAAGCACAATCCCTGTGCTCGTGCATCTCTGTGTGGACAGGGGAACACTTCCAAGCCTGTTCCACGCCCTGATCTGAATGCTCCTGAGACAGGGGCACAACCTTCCCAACCTCCAAAGGGGAAAGTGATCCCATGAGGGCGCCTCTGGACTGTCCTTGTTTCTGGAACTCTCTGTTGAACTTCTGGCTGGCCTGTTGTTTTGCCTCTGTGCTGGTAGCATGAACCAACCAACTCTTAATTGCTTGCCACTAGGTCTCCCTTGTTTTCTATAATGTCCTTGAACATGAACTTCTCCAGCTCTGTTCCCAATAAAGTCATCCATCTCTTCAGGTAATACTTTGAAGGCATCTTTCCCCATGACCTACCTCTTACCCTGGGGGAAATATGCTGGATGTGGGGGTGGGAATGTTTGCCTTCTCCTTCTGAAGTAAAGCCCCTGTTCTATGCATGAACTCTTGGAGAAGGCTGTACCTGGTTTCTGGGCTCATCTACTTTCGATGGAACTTGGATAAGCAATTGGGACTCAGTACCTCCAGCCTGTCACACTTAGAGAAATATCTTTGCCCAAAAAAGGGAGGGATGTGTAAGTGCAGGGAATCCCAGTTTTCTTGGCTTACATGCCTGGAAAAGCATTTTCATAACACAGAGCTGAGAAAGGTGAGGGACTCTGAAAACCTGCCCTTCCTAGTATGAAACTGTAGCCTAGACTAAGAACTGGGCAACGAGAGAGCCTTTGTCTTCTTGGGTTGCATCTGCCTGGCTTAGAATACCTACAATATAACTCTCATTATCTGGAGCTGGTGTGGATGGCTCCAGTGCCACATACCTTCTTTTCATATCAAGATTGAGTAAATTTTCTTTTATCTACTTTCTATATTTCTTCACTTGAGAAAATTTCCAGACATCTTAAATTATTGTTTTTGAAAATATTTTTTTGCCAGTTAAAGTTTTGTATTTGCTTCACTAGGGATGGGTCTGTTGTGCTCCTCACAAGTCTGTTCCACGGATCCCACCTGTTAGTTAGCTCGCAGTAAGTCTATGACACTCAACTATGTAGTAGTGCGGTTGCTTTCTCCATTAAATAGAAGTGGGGCTGAGAGAGGTGGAGAAACGTGACCGTGTTCATCCAACTAGAGAGGGGCTGAGCAGGAGCGATGCCAGCCAATCTGATTCCAGAATGCCTACTCTGCACACAGTGCTCTGATGCCCAAAGGCAGGTGCAGGGGTTTCCAGGGTGGGAGGAACGGGAAGTGCCCACCACATCATAAATGCAGCTTTGAGAAGTATTTCCTCACTTCTCCAACTGCATTTATTAATCACAAGCCCTCAAAATGCCACCTACTAACTAGATATGTCGCAATTCATTACACGGCATTTCAGAATCTAATTTGTAATATATATTGAAAGTGACTACATTAAAAAAATAACCAGTCACTTAACTTGCAAAGAACATTCACAAAGTGAAGAGTGAATTTAACTCTCACAAAATTTTAAAGTCAATATTTTGACTTTCAATTTATGCCATTCATTTTGTATTTAATTTTTTAAAGGAAGAAATGTGAGCCGGGCGTGGTGGCACACACTTGTAATCCCAGTACTTGGGAAGCTGAGATTGGAGGATCTGGGTTCACAGCCAGCCTCAGCTACTTAGTGAGGCCCTTCGCAACTTAGTGAATCCCTGTTTCAAAATAAAGATAAAAAATATAGGGCTGGGGGTGTATCTTGGAGGTAGAATGCCCCTGGGTTCAATCCCCAGTACCGCAAAAATAAATAAATAAATAAATAAATAAATAAATAAATAAAGGAAGAAATGTTGTCCAAGGAAGAACGTCACCCACAGAGACGTCTGGAGGCGTATTGTAGCACAAGGACATGCACACCTAAGAACTTTGACTTGTTAAACTCACCCTATATTTAACAAAAACCTGTTTATTCTATTTCTCTAAAGCCATTTAATAGGTCCGCACTGCTCCCAGGATAGATTTTTTTTTTCTCCTTAGCTTACTCATCCTGACTCATGGTGAGGTTAGCGCTTACTCTGCCTTGGCTCCCTACTGACTTGGAAGAGAGCGGGTGGTTAATAAAGGGCATTGAGTGTTATTCATTGGAAAAACAATTTGCTGAGAAAGTGAAAGGGAAGGACTACGGAAACATAAAGAACAGTATTAAAGAGCACACCAGGCAAGACCGACCTGTCTACTGACGGTGTTCTCAAGGGACTGGGAAAGTGTGGACTCCACATTTCCCCCTTCACTTACATTCTCCTTAGTGCACATTTTTCTCCTTAGCTCCCAGGATAAATGCTTTTCTCCTTAGCTCACCTTTCTCCTTAGATCACCAGATCATCAACGATGATCAGAGATCATCAAAGATCTCGTGCTCTTTCTCCTGTCCCTGCTCACAGACCCACATTCTACCTCTGTCCACTGTCAGAGTCCTCTGGCCGCTGACCCCATGCCTCAGGTCTGGACTTTGTTCACTCCATGTCCTCTGATCAGATGCCCTTTCCCTGTTTGCACCTCCATTTCTTCTTCCCTATAATCTTCTCTGATCAGACATACTTTTCCTCTTGCAAAACCCCAATCTGACTCCAAATTGCACATTTTCTGTGTACATTTTCACCGTGCTCAAGTATGATTTATTTACATATTATGCCCTTCCCCCTCTCCACACCTCCCTCAAGTATCCGACTTCCAGGATTGTCAGGACCATATTGCATTTACCTTTGAGTACCCACCGATATTGACAGTGTCCAGCGCAGAGGAGACACACAGACTTTGATGGACTGAACTTAATCATTGTTATGGTTAGATATAAAATGTCCACTAAAGAACTCACTTATTAATGTTTAGAACTGATGTAATTGAGTCATGAAGGTTGTAATCCCAGAAGTGGATAATCCATTGTAATGGATTTACCTGAGTGGTACTCGGTAGGCTGGTAGGGTGTGGCTGGAGGGAGGTGGTCCTTGGAGATTATATATGGTTCCTCATCCCTTTCCTCTCTCTCTTGCTTCCGGCCCCCATGATGTGAGCACAGCCCATGTGCTCTCCCTCTCTCTGCTTCCTGCCATCATGCCCCGAGATCCATGGTCCTTAGCCTCACATGGACTGAGCCCGAAACTGTAAGAAAATAAATCTTTTCCTCTAAATTACATGGTGAATCTTTTAGATTATAGCTACAAAGATGTTGAGCAGAACAACCATTAAACATGCCAGGAGTGGGGCTGAGTGGGACCCTGAGGCACAGGAGACAGCCACGTCCTGTGAGGAACTCGTGATGGGAGTCAGACTGAGAGGAGACTGGGGGGTGATATTTGTAAGACCCTGAGATCTAAGAGCAGCCTGGCTCCTTCTGCATTTCCTTGGACGGCGTCGCAGAACAGAGGGTCGGACGTTACAGAGAATTCAATTTGAGCCCCAGGGAAGGTCCACTGCTTTCTTATTGTCACATCACCAGCTTTTAGGAAGACAGTAAGGTCCAGATGGAGGCAGCTGGGGGTGTGGGAGAGAAGATGACGCCTGGGAAGATGGTGGGCAGAGAGCTGTGAGGCAGGCTTTGCACAGTTCACCCAGGAGGGCCACGTGGGGGTGAATCTACCACCAGAGAAAGGTCTGTGGTGGACTCAGGACATGGCCTAATCAAATGACTCCAAGATAAGCGGCAACTCCGGGGAGTCAGAGAGTCAGGAGAGCTCTGGCGTCTTTGGACTCCACAGCAAGTCTCCGTAGACGATTTGTGTGAGGGGGAGAATAGATGTGTGGCCAGAAGAAGCCTCGTAGTGAGCAGGCTGTCCAGCATCACAAAGCTACGGATGTCTCTCCTTGCACCAGCTGGGGTGGGGAAGGGGGCCGGCTTGCAAACAGTTTCTGTCCCCTCCCCGGAGAATCCCTGCCTCTGCGGGTCACTGGAGAGAACAGGGAACCCGGGTAACAAGAGGAAGCAGAGGGCTTATGTGACATGATGCTTCAAGAGACGCTATTGGCACGTGGGCTTGGCAGCAGTGTGAGCGTGGCCAGGGCTCGGTGTCATTCAAGGAGAAGGAGCCAGTTTTACAAAAGCTTAGGGCTTGTTTCCGTGGACTCATTGAACACTGTATCTCTGTGCTGCTTTGTAGAGCCAAACAGCTGTGACTAAGTCCCAGAAAAAGACAAAACTGGAGTGCAGTGATGTTTTTGGTGATGGTGGTCAGGCCCAGAAATGCCTGGCAAATTATCCAAAACAAATGCAAATTTACAATCAGCTGGGTGTGTGTTTTTTTTTTTAATGACCCGTAGACAGACATTGAATTTACTTCTGACACGTTTTCTTCCCTGTAGATTCCACACTTTCCCAGTCCCTTCAGACCTCCATCAATAGCCAGGCATGGTGGCACAGGCCTGTAATCCCAGTACTTGGGAGGCTGAGACAGGAGGATCGAAGGTTCCAGGCTACCCTCAGCAACTTAGTGAGGCCCTCTGCAACTTAGTGAGACCCTCTTTCAAAAATGAAAAATAAAAAGGACTGGGGTGTGGATCAGAGGTAGAATGCCCCTGGGTTCAATCCCCAGTACCATATAGAAGAAGGAGAAGAAGGAAAAGGAGAAGGAGAGAAGGAGGAGGAGGGGGAGGAGGAGGGGAAGAGAAAGAAGAAGGAGAAAGAGGAGGAGGAGGAGGAGAAGGGAAAGAAGAAGAAGAAGAAGGAGGAGGAGGAGGAGGAGGAGGAGGAAGAGGAGGAGGAGGAAGAGGAGGAGGAGGAGGAGGAGGAGGAGGAGGAGAAATCCACCAGTAGACAGGTTTGTATTGCTTGGTGTGCTATCGAATATTTTCCCTTTCGTTTCTATAGTCCTTTAACTTCTGCTTATTCAGCAAAGGGTTCTCCAAGTGGACAACACTCAGTACCCTTTATTAACCACCTGCTCTCTTCCAAGGCAGTAGGGAGCCCAGGCAGAGCAAGGATGAGTTTAGAAAAAGAAAAATGTTCCACGCATCAAGTAACATGCTGGTACAGAAGTTAAATGAAACATGTATTTGTTGGTTTTATATTGTAAAATATAAGAAAACTTGCCTAGGGGCTTTGTCGCCAGCGTCTTTGTAAAAGACAAGGAACACACCTGGCAAAACTGAAGGAGAATGTGTTGTCCACCCACGTTGGGGAAGGATGTTTAGATCCCTGCCTCTTGGTGATGGTGCAGTTCACATCTAACTTTGAAAGTAGGGAAAGAGAAATTGATCGTGTGAAACCCTCGGATACTTTTACTAGATCAATTTTCCCTCCTCCACCTCCTTCCATTCCATTCTGATAAATTTGGCTCTTTTGTTCGGGTGTCTACTCTTGAAAGGAAGAAAACAGCCTTTTCCTGGAGGCTCCGTCCATCCTGCGGCTTATGCTCAGGTGGGTGGTCCGTGGGATTTATTTTGTAGCAGCTTTGCAGAATGATAAAAAAAAACAAGAAAGGGAGTAGAGTGGATAAATTACTGCAGAGGTTGAGCTTTCTCCAGAGCGAATTAGGCCTGCGTCAGCTGCCAAGGAAGAGCGTGCTCGCGAGAGTTTGTGCATTCTGTTTTCTAGACTCATGCACCAATCGCTTCTGCACCACAAGCCCCTCCCTTCTGCCATCTTATCGGTAGCATTGGAGAAGCATCCTTTCGGGATGGCTCAGTATTGATTACCTAGCAAGACACAACTGTAGGTGACACCGAACTGACACCTCTGTGCACAATAGATATTTAGATCTTTTTGTAATTTTTTTTAAAAAAAGGTATGAATTTTTTTCTCACATTTTTGTAACTTTAGGAACAAGACGACATTCTACAGGGAAAAAAGTTACCTAAAAATAACCACCTTGAAACATAAATTCTTTGGAGTTATGTTCAATGTTACTTATAAAAATTTTAATTGCCTGAACTTCTAAATAAAACTCCAGCACATATTCCACCTGCTGGAGTTATTACAAACACATTTCTAAATCATTAAAAAGAAGGAAAGAAACTTGTCTTCTATTGACATATATTAGTACCTGCAAATTTAAGATAAATATTATAGCCGGGTGTGGTAGTGCAAGCCTGTTATCCTAGTACTTGGGAGACTGAAACTGGAGGATTACAGATTTGAGGCCAGCCTCAGCAATTTTGCAAGGTTTTCAGTAACTTAGTGAGATGCTATTTCTAAATTAAAAAAAAAAAAAACAGAGCTGGGATGTAGTTTTGAGGTAGAATGCCTCTGGTTTCAACCCCCAGCATAGCGCTCGCGCGCGCGCACACACACACACACACACACACACACACACAAGCACATCTTATTTTTTTATTTACGTTTAACATACTTTTATTGGTGCATTGTAATTATACATCAGACTGAGGTTCGAGGTGATGCAAACATACATGCGCACAGCACCTGGTGTGTCTCCCTCTGCACCCCATCATATTCCCCTCCCCTCTTCTTCATGCATGTTAGCGTGACTGGTGGCGATACCTTCATAGATGAGCATAATGTTATATGTTGGATGGTGTTAAATTTACTAATGTAAAAATGGGAGGGAAAAGATACAGCTGTAGGAAGGGTAAATTGGTAGAAAACGTCTTGTGAAATTCATTGCCAATACTCTAAGACATGGGGACCTCAGAAGGGAGAGCAATCCTTTAGAGACACATCTCCAGTCTTGCCTCTCTGGTCCTCTGGGATCCTCGCAGGTGAGCAGTCAGAGACCTGGGTTTGAATCCCAGCATGACAGGTGGGCCGTTGGTTCAGCTTGCGTTGCCGGGTCATCTGGAAGAGGCAGACGCTAATCTTGCTTTCTAATCTTGCTTTCCTTGGAGGCATGCTGGAGTTTAGAAAGGAAGGGGTTCCTGGCATTGCGGCAGGGGAAGCATCGCATGTCTTCTCTTTATAAAATTTCCAGCACTTTCTAATCTCATGAGCCGGCAATTAGAGCCTTCATCTGACAAACCAAAATCACCCTTGAATTTGCTGCCAACTATAAAATTGGCTTTGTGTCACGTTTATTCGTGCTATTTTTCTGTGCTTGGGTGGATGGACCCTTTCTGGGCTTGGGTGGAAATGCGTGTGTATGTTTCCCCCTAATTCCTCAAATCCTTCTACTGCCGTCTGGGTCTTTCATTCCTCTGAGCAGTGACTTTGCATGGCTTTAAAACACTCATCTTGAGCTGTCTTTTTCCTCTGGCTTCCAAAAAAGACAAGTAGAGCCGGGTTCCACTGTGGGTGGGATGATGTGGGGACTCCAGTAATAGCAGTTGATTTGGCGTAAACACCAGGGATAGTTTACCGGTGATGAAAGTTGGCCCGACAGTGTACATCAGTCTTTTCTGCACGTGGGAACTAAACCACAGCCAGTGGTGTTCGGTGAAGAGAAGGGGGTATTCGGCGAAACCCACTGGGAGCAGGCAGGTGGCGTGAATCCAATCTTGTGGAAAACAACCAGAAAATAAAATTTTGAACAGACTCAAGCAGATCAATGGCTGCCACCTGTTAAGGGTGATGGGAAAAGCAGTGGCGTTTCTGGGGAATCTTCTGGGGCGATGGGGCTGTCCTGTCTCCGGACGGTAGTGCTGGTGGCATGAATCTATACATGAGCTAAATCTAGAGTTGTGCACTCCAAAAAAAAGCCCCTTTTTATTGTAAGTGAATTTCTTTCCTTTTTTGTGGTGCTAGGGATTGAATCCAGAGGCATTCTACCTCTGAGCTACATCCCCAGCCCTATTTTATTTTTATTTTGAAACAGGGTCTCACTAGGTTGCTGAGAGTCTTGCTTCTTGCCGAGTCTGTCCTCAAATCTGTAATCCTCCTGTCTCAGCCTCCCAAGTCTTAGGATTACGGGCATGCACCACCACGCCCAATTTGTACATGAATTTAAAAATATGCTGAGTGTAGTAGCACATGAGTGTAATCCCAGTACTCAGGAGGTTGAGACAGGAGGATCGCAAGTTTGAGGCCAGTGTGTGGTAATTTAGTGAGACCCTGTATCAAAGTAAAAGATAATGTGATAACATGCCCTAAAAGTAATTTTTTAGCCTCGTTTTCTACCCTAAAATTAAACTCCCTGCCCTTACTGCCCCAAGGAAAAAAGCTAGTCCCCCAAGGACAAAACCAGTTCCTGCCCTTATCGCCCCTAGCTCTGGGCTCCAGCTGGCCAGCGCAGACGAGACTTCCGATGGGTCACTTCTGCCAGACCAGCCCCCCCCACTAGACCTACCCCTTTGCTTCTAAATAAGGAAAATTTACTATGATTGGTCGATTCCGAGCATACCCTGCTAACTCTGCTTGCTCTCTATAAAAGGAAACGGTGAACTGTACAACTGGCTGCCAGTTTTTGACTTGCTGGCGAGTGGTAATAATGATAATAAATGCTTCCCACCTTAACTGAGTCTGGTCTCGGACCCTTTGTCCTAAACATGGGGTACAACAATGAAAAGGTCTGGGGGTATAGCTCAGAGGTAGAACACTTTGGGGTTCAATCCCCAGTACTACACACACACACACACACACACACACACACACACACACACACAATTTCTTTAAATAACAATTACAAAAGAGGCTCAAAGACTGAAAGTTGAATATTTCGTCCACACCATTGCTAGTTCATGACATACTGTAGTTTCCATCTCCAATCAGGCTGAGCAATGCCAGGCCTGAGAGTCACAGACTTGGCCTTCGTTCTCTGCTTCCACCCAGTGGGGCCGTCCCAGGAACCTGACGTAGCCCTTCAGCCCCTCAGCACCCTCATCCCACGCAGAGCCGCTCCAGGCTGCCCAAGGTCGGTTGGGCTTTGTGGTCCTTAGTTCACACCGGCTGGTCTTTTCCAGTTCTGGGAAATGCTGCTCCTGCCTCAAGCCGGGTCTGCATCCAAGCCGCACTCAGATGCATGAGAGCACTTGGTGATTCACGCGTACCCAGGCACACGACGGGCATTTGCTGAAGGACTTTTCTGCAAATAAAGAATCTGAACATAGACTGGACCATCGTAAGGGTCCTCTGTAGCCAAGATGAAAGCATGGGGCCAGGGGTTCTTTCTCCTTTCCCTTTCCCCTGTTTGGGTATAAAAAGGCCCTGAGAGTTGTTGTTTTTTTAATTTTTAATTTTATTTTTTACATTTATTGGTGCATTGTGGTTATACATTTTGATAAGTGTCAGGGTAGCAGAAGCATGCATGAAACACATTGCTCACTCAGCCCTCCCTCAAATCCTACCCTATTCCCTCCCCCTTCCCTCTTTTCCGTGCTCAGCATAGTGATTGATTCTGATAAGTTTGTGTATATACATCGTGTGCATTAGTGTATTTCCCTCTTCCCCCCTCCCATCTCCCTCAGTTGAGTCGCCTTCTTTATTCAACTAAAGTTTTCTCCTTCTTTGTCTGGAGTCCCTTCTAAGTCCCATTCTCCCTAGCTTCCACATATTAGGGAGAACTAATGATGCACCAGCATTCATTCTTGCTAGCTTCCATTCTATCAATTTCTTCTTAAATAGCTCTCAAGCTTGCCCTTGTAAGCAAGCCTTGCTGCTCCTTGCCATATGAAACCCAAAATTCTTGGCTTCTTGGAATTCTGGGAACTTTTGTTTACTGCAATAAAAAAATGTTGTTCTGAGCTCCATAAGGATGGAGAAAAGAGAAAAATTAATTTCAGAATTTGAACATGTCTTGTTTTCCAAAAACAAAACACTGAACGTTGATTCTGTGTTCTTGTAACCAGTTGGTAACTGATATATTTAACAACGAGGAAGGAAGCAGCAGGCGCTATTTTTTTTAATGGAAATTTTCAAATGCTTATAAAAGCAGAGAGCATAAAACAGTGACCACCCTGCAGCTCCAACCACCATCTCCATTCTGCTCCATTCCTGCCTCCTGTTTCTTTTCGTTTGACCCCTTCACCCATTCCAACCACTTTTTCTGTGAAAGGGCCGGTGTGTTCTAAAGCAAACTCATCTTATTTCACCTGTAAATATGTTAGTCATGGCTTTATTTGTTCAACATAAGTACGGTTTGCCCTTGTGTTTCTGGACTTCATATCCACATTCAACTAATTGTGGATTGAAAATATAATATTTTAAAATCATGCCTGGCAGGAACCATGTCCAGAGGTGCTCAAAAATGGCCCAGAATTTGACCTACTGTCCTAGCCTCTCCTACAATACAGTCCCTCACAGAATTCAGCTGTCCGAAACCCCTGGTAAGAGAATTGTTTACCTTTATACCATGAATGTTGGGAAAGTGTCCCAATCTGCATGCGGTGTGCACCTCAGCAGACTTGGAGGGGTTCGTGCCTCAAGACTTAAACTTACGAGTGTCTAAAATGAAAAAGCGTGCCAGCAGGGCCTAAGGTGGTTCCACGAGTGCTAAATGTGTCCATGAGGGATCAAGCCTGCTTTCCTTATCAAGGAACAGAAAGTCACGGTGGAGACATTGGACATACAAGTACAGAGTCAGAAAGCCAAGTCTAAAAACGAAGCTTCTTTGAGCCAGGAAGGATCAAAAGGCTTTTTAAAAAATGCATCTGTACACAACACACATAGACTTTTTTTCTCGTCGTTTCTTAAACAATACTGTATACCAACTACATGCATAGCATTTATACTGAATTGGGTATTATAAACCATCTAGAGATGGTTTACGGTATACAGAACGATGCATGAAGCTTATATGCAAATACGACACAATTTTATTTATTTTTTGGTTGTCTTATAATTTATTTTTATTATTTATTCATTTATTTTGGTACTGGGGATTGAACTCAGGGATGCTCTACTTCTGAGCTACACCCCTAGCCCCTTTTATTTTTTATTTTTTCGGTACTGGGGATTGAACCCAAGGGCATTCTACCTCTGAGCTATACCCCCATCCCTATTTTTATTCTTTATTTTGAAACAGGGTCTCACTAAGCTGAGAAGGGCCTCACTAAGTAGTTGAGGCTGGCTGAGAACCTGTGATCCTCCTGTCTCAGGGTCCCAAGTACTGGGATTCCAAGCATGTGCCACCACGCCCGGCTAGTTTTTAATTTTGAAATAGGGTGTTGCCAAATTGCTGAGGCTGGCCTCAAACCTGAAATCCTTTTGTCTCAGCCTCTCAGTACTGGGCATAGGCCACAAGACTGGCTTACTACGTCAGTTTATATAAGAGACCTGAGCATACTGGATTTTTAAACTCTTTTTTCTTATTGGGTGCATTGTAATTTTACATCATATTGGGGTACATACATGCACACAGATCTTGGTGCCCTCCCCACCAAATGCCCCCCTCCCTCACCCTCACCCTGCAAGTCTTTCAGATTGGATTTGGCAATTTTGTATACATTCATAACATTATTTCTACTACTGCATTCTTTATGATTTCACCCCCCTCCCTTCCCTAACCCCCTCAGTCATTTTGCTGGAGTCTCTGCTCCTCTATCTCATGTTGCCCTTATTTCCAAATATCCCTTTGACTTCCACATATGAGAACATACATCTCATTCTTTGGGACTGGCTGTACTCAGTATAATATTCTCGAGTTCCATCCATTTTCCTGCAAATGGTGTGATTTTGTTCTTCTTTATGGCTGAGTAAAAGTCCATGGTGTGTATATACCAAAGTGTTGTGATCTATTCATTTGTTGATGGACACCTAGGCTGGTTCCATAATTTGGCTATCGTAAATTGTGCTGCTACGAACATGGATATGTAAATATGAGTATAATGTTCTGATTTCCTTTCCTTTGGGAAGACGCTCAGGAGCGCTATCGCTGGCTCATATGATAGTTTCTTTCCCAATCTTCTGAAAAAGCCTCCTCACCGATTTCCAAAGTGGCTGTACTAGTGTGCAGTCCCAACAACAGTGTAATAGGGTTCCTATTTTCCCACATCCTCACTAGCATTTATTATTTGTGTTCTTGATGATCGCCATCCTAACTGGAGTGAGATGGAATCTTGTGAGTTTTGATTTGCCTTTCCCTGATTGCTAAAGATGATGAACATTTTTTCATATATTTGTTGGCCATTTGCATTTCTTCTTTTGAAAAGTGTCTATTCAGTTCGGTTGCCCATTTTTTATTGCTTTTTTACTGTTAATCTTTTCAAGCTCTTTATATATTCTAGATACTAGACCTTTGCCAGATGGGTAGGTGGTAAAGATCTTCTCCCATTTTGTAGGTTCTCTCTGTAGAATGTTTGCAGATGACATGATCCATTACACAGAAAACCCAATAAACTCATCCAGAAGACTTCTAGAGGTGATAAATAGTTTCAGCAAAGTAGCAGGATAAAAAAATCAACCTAGGAAAATCATTAGCATTCCTTTATACCAATCATGAATCCACTGAAAAAGAAATACAGAAAACAATTCCATTCACAATAACCTCAAAAAAAGATTTAAAAAAAACCCTTAGGAATAAATTTAACCAAGGAGGTGAAAATTATAAATCACTGAAGAAATAAATCAAAGAAGATTTTAGAAGATGGAAAGACCTCCCATGCTCTTGGATAGGTAGAATAAATATAACCGAAATGGCCATCCTACCAAAAGCTATCTACACATTCAACGCAATCCCTATCAAAATACCATCATCATTTTTTACAGACCTAGAGAAATCAGCTGTAAAATTCATATGGAAAAACAAAACACCCTGAATAGCCAAACAATTTTCAGCAATAAGAACCATGCTGGAGGCATCACAATACCTGACTTCAAACTGCACTACAAAGTGATAGTAATAAAAACAGCATGGTATTGGCACAAAAACAAACACATAGACCAGTGAAACAGAGTAGAAGACTCAGAAACAAAGCCCCATATCTATAAGCAGTTGATCTTTGATAAAGACGCCAAAGACATACATTGAAGAAAGGACAGCCTCTTCAACAAATGCTGTGGGAAAAACTGGCTATCCAGATGTAGAACAATGGAATTAAACCCTAACCTCTCACCCTGCACAAAAGTCAACTCAAGGTGGTTCAAAGGACTAGAAATTAGACCAGAAACTTTGAAACTGCCAGAAGAGGGTACAGAACCAACACTCCAACATATAGATAGATACAGGTAGAAATTTCCTCAATAAGATCCCTAAAGCTCAGGAAATTAAAACAAGAATGAATGAATGGGATATCACTAAATTAAAAAGATTATACATCCTGGATTTTGATATGAGAGGTCCTGGGACTAATCCCCTGCACTTCCACTGAGAATAGCAAAGGGTGACTGGACTATTATCCCAACCAACAAAATGAACAATAATTCCTTATCATCATCTAATATCCAATCAGTGTGCAAACTACACCGATTGTTTCAAACAATGCCTTTTAACGATAGTTTGTTCGAGCCAGCATGCAGGCGAGGCCCACACTCGCCTGTGGTTGATTGACAGGTCTCCTGGGCCTTCTTTCCCAGCACCTCACCCCCTCCCTTTCTCTGCTGTGTTATTTTTTTAAAGAGATTGCACCCCTTATCCTGAATTTTTTTAATACACTCTTGATTGAACTTACTTCTTCCTCTTGTCTTGTTAAACGTGCTCCTCTGCCCTCTGCACATTTGAAAACTTATCTGGAGACTTAATTAGAGAAGTGCAGCTTTCTGGTCAAGCACACTTTGTGAGTGGTGCAGGTGCTTTCCACTGCACTGTATAGGAAAGCAGATTTTGCCAGCTTGTCTCACGTTTACTAGTAATAGGGTTCAACAAAAGACTGCAGTGCACCTTTTATCCAACATGCAAAACATATTTAGATTGGTGTTTTCAAACTTTGAAGCTGGCTTCTGAAACAAAAATCTTTCTAAAACTTCTAACATAGAAAATGTTAAGTAGATATATGGGTCAAAGTCTTTCTTTTTTATTTGCTTTTTTTTGGCATAAATACATTTTATTTTTTAAACTAAGGCTTCCTACATGATCATATCTATTGTAGCAAAAAGACCTCTTGAACCATTTCACTTCTACCATCTGTAGAATCCCATAAATTGTTCATTAGGTTCTAATTAACTCACCCAGTGGGAACAGAAAGACTCAGAGAGGTCAGGATTCTGCGAATGTCTGCATTCATTTCATATCTCACTTAGAGGAAACTCCCACAACTTTCAACAGAGTCAGGTAAGGTTTGTGGGTGGACTGAGACCACAGAAACCCCCTTTTTCATATAGGTAACATTCCTAGTCTCATTATTCTTTAGGAAAAATATCACAGTTGAGATTTTCTGATGCAAAATAAAAATGGGCCCCTTGATGCTGCTAACAGGCTTCCCAAGCTCAGCCTCCGAGCATCAGCTGGCCTGATGGGGCCACCCGGGTGAGTCTGGGACTGGATCCTGCAACATTTAAAACACTAGTAGACCTTTTATTTTGTGTATGTGTGTGTGTGTGTGTTGTTTTATTTTATTTTTATCTTCCTTGTCTTTCATGACTGGCATTTTTATTATTTTCTTCTTTTTTATACGTCCACTGATGCATTGTAATTATACATCATAATGAGATTCAAAGTCATACAAACATACACGCACATAGTATGGTATATTTCCCTCCCCACTCCCCATACATTTAGTGAGACTGGTACTGATTACTTCACATATGGGTATAACATTATTTGGACTGCTTCTTTTTCTGATCCTTCATTTTCCTCTCCCTACCTCTTAACCCCAATCCTCTTCCACTTTATACTGTTCTCTCCTTTCATTTATCTGAAGTCCCTTTTGTTTTCTATTTTCTCTCTAACTTCTGCATATGAGAGAAAACATGTGGCCCAAGCATCAAAGTCAGAATACTATAGTAATACATGTTTATAGCAGCACAATTCACAGTAGTCAAATCATGGAAATCAATCTAGGTGTCCATCAATAGACAAATGGATAAAGAAAATGTGGTCCATACACACAATGGAATTTTACTCAGTCATAAAGAAGAATAAAATTATGTCATTTGCAGGAAAATGGATGGAACTAGAGAATATCATGCTACGTGAGACCATCCATCCCTTTAAAATGAGTTACTTGGGAGCGAGGATTAATCGAATTTCTCTGAGGTATCCATTTTTAAGATGACTCCTTTTCTATATTTCCAGAATTTGTTTGTTGGGATCCAGCGATGACAGCATATGTTAGCTGCTCAGCAGCATGCCTGGCACCGTCCAGCTCATTTTCTCAGTAAACTCATTTTCCAACAGCCCCCAACTCATTATTGCAGCATTATTTGTGGTAGTAATCATTGTCTTACTTTGAAATGGCTTTAACACCAATACCGTAGACTGCATGACTTAGAAAAACAAACATTTGTATCTCACATTTCTGGATGCTGGGAGGTCTGAGAAGAAGGAACCCGCAGATGTGTCTGGTGAGGGCCTATCCTGGTTCAGAGGTGCAGCTTTCTTAATTATTTCACAATGTATATGTATATCAAAGCATTTTGTACACCTTAAATATATGCACTTTTTATTGTTCAATCATTCCTCAATAAAGTTGGGGGTGGATATACCAGGCCAGGTATTGGTAAGAATATGTGGGAACTGGAACTCTCACATATAGCTCACTGCCTAAAAGAACAGGCAGTGGGATGCTCAAGTGCTAAGTAGGTCTCCTAGGCGCTTGTTTACTTTTAACATGCATGTTTTACTTCTGAATTTAATTTTCTTTGGAAAAGCTTGTCAAATTCCTAAAATGTTATATATACACTCCCCATATATGTCAGCCATCCCACTATGGGTATATTCTCAAGAGAAATGGAAAAGCATTGCTATGCAAAGACTTGGACACAAATGGCCATAGCAGCTTCATTATTAAGCCCCCAACTAGAAATAACTCAAATGTCTATTAACAGGTGAAAAGGTAGTCTGTGATATATTTGTGCAATGGAATACTATACTTATCAATAAAAAATAAGCACTTGGTATATTTTACAACTTGGATGAATCTTAAAATAGCTGTTCTGAAACCAGACAAGAAAGAGTACCTACTGTGTGCTTATCAGCTTCATGTTACTGTAATAAAACCTGAGGCAATCAATTTATAAAGAGAAAAGCAAGAAGACATCAAGGAGGATGCCAGGGTCCCACAATATCCTTCAAGGGCGCACACTGAATGACCTAATATCTCCCACCAAGCTCCACCTCTTAAAAGTTCCACCATCTCCAAATAGCACCTCCTTGGGGACCACGCCTCCAACATATGGGCCTTTGGGGGACATTTCAGACCCAATCTATAGCATATTATATGTTTCCACTTATACAAGATTCTAGAAAATGCAAACTGATATGACAGGCAGCAGTGGTTGCCCGGTTATTTGGGAGATCCAGGTGGGAAACAAAGGGACAGGAGTTACAGAGGACTCGAAAAAATTGGGAACTGAAGAACATGCTCACCCACTTGACTGAGGGGGTGATTCTATGGGATATACCTGTGTCAAAACTTATCAATTGTATGCTATGAATAATTATTACATGCCACTTATACTTAAATAAAGTTACAATATACCAAGTGACATGTGCATGTATTTTGTATCACTTTCAGTCTCACTATTATGTACAATTAAAATTCACCAAAAAAGGTGTAAACACAATCCTTATGAGCTGATTTTTCCTCTACATAGTTCCCTTCTGGAGACAGGAGTTGTGAGATTGTGCAGAAGAGCAAGCCTAGGAAGTCTTTTTTTCTTAGCTTGCCCTAACACTAAGAATAGGTTTGATTTTTTAAAAAATCTTGTCTAAGGGTTTATTAATCTTGTTAATCTTTTCAAAGAGCCAGCTTATTGTTTTGTTGCTCTTTTGTATTTTTTTTGTTATTGTTGTTCTCTATTTCATTGATTTCTGCTATGGAGATCAGTGTGGAGATTGCTCAGATAACTGGGAATGGATCCACCATATGATCTAGCTATACCACTCCTGGGTATCTTTCCAAAGGGACTGAAATCAGAATATTTTAGTAATACATGCGTATTCATGTTTATAGCAGCACAATTCACAGTAGACAAATTATGGAACCAACCTAGGTGTCCATCAACAGATGAATGGATTACAAAATTGTGGAATATACACACAATGGAATTCTACTCAAATAAAGAAGAACAAAATTATGTCATTTGCAGGAAAATGGGTGGACCTGGAGAACATTACGTTAAGTGAGATTAGCCAGTCACAGAAAGTGAAGGGTCACATGTTTTCTTTCATATGCGGAAGCTAGGGAGTAATCGGGATACCAGAGGGACATCAGATAATGGAGGAGAAACTCCAGTGGAGCCAGAGAGGTGGTCTAGGGGAAGGGGGGGAGTATGAATGAATGAATCACTTCCATCGACATTATATACAGATATGAGAATACCAATGTCAACCTCAATATCCTATATAGGGAAAAGGGAGTGGAGAGGGAGCCGGGGAAGGCCCACCAAGTGCTATGTGCATGTATGTCACTATTACTATGAACTACATTATGATGTGAGACTATAATGGACCAATTAAAGTATGAAAAAACTTGTCTAAATCAAGTGATTTCTATTGGTCACTTAGATATTGTTTGAACACATATGCAAAGGGGATACCAGTTGGAGAGTTGGGTACTGAGTTTCTGTTTATCACTGATTTTCTCTGTGATAAGTTAACTCATCTTGCAATGAGGCTCAGGGGGTGAAAAAAGTGTATTTCTGTAAACTGTAGCTGGGCACAATAGAAAGATCACAGACAAAGGAACGAGACGCCTGCATTCCTGGTGAGCGCTACCAGTGGAGAGAACATGGGTAAGGCATTTAAATTAATAGGCCTGTTTTTTTCTTTTGTCAAAAGGGATAAGTATTCTTGTTTTGTTTATCATTTCTGATCAAGTGGACATTTCTACATGTTTTTACAAAGAAAAAAATAATGAAGGATTTTTGATTTTCTTGTTACTTAATGGATAAACTTTGAGGAGTCATGTATCCACTACTGATAAGTAGGCACAAATTCAATTTTGATAAGGTTAGAACATTTATTCTATGACTAGGATGATTTTCAATCATCCACTTAATATTTGTTGAATACAGCATGTGCCATACTGTACATTAATTTTTTCCTTATAACTAATCAAATGTGCTTTATTTCTTCTTCTGAACCTTTCTGTAGCAGGGCAGGGCTCCTTTATGCAGTTCTAGCAGTCAACAGCCAAAGATCTTAAAATAGAACCCAGCTTCAGCACTTTCCTCGTTCCCCCTGAAGTGTCATGCGAAGAATTCACTGAATAATTGCTCCGGCTCTTGGCACCATGTCACCAGCGGTTATGAATATGCAACTACATCTTTGCAGAACTGTGATTTGAAAAAAAAACACTTGAAATCTTACACAGTCCATTCAGCACCTTTTATATTACAAGTGGAATGATAAAATGGAAGAGAAAAACAATGCCGTTGTGCAGCGAGCCTCCACGTGTGGTGGTCTGCACAGCAGCATATGTCTCAAAATGGATCCCGTTGCGTTTCAGTGGGATGTCTGCATCAGCAGCACATTGGCTACATGGTACCTGCTCTTAAAAGTTGTTAAAATATTGGATGCATTATTTTATAATTAAGAGAAAAAAGGCAAATTTGCTCTGTCTCTTGGATCATTAAATTGAAGGGAAGAAAATGTTCCCCAATGGAAAGTAAGAGGTTTAAGTCAAGGAAGAAGCTATGGCGGAGCTTGAATATAAGACTCAGGGCCCCTCCAGCCACAAGGCTGCTGGTGCCAGTGTGTGCAGGGAGACGGAATCAGTTCACAATGGCAAGTCCTGTGGAGCTATGACAACATGTCCGCCTTGACACACCACTGTCCCGGATGGTACTTTCCACAGACATGCCAACAAGGAAAGATACTTGTCTAAACCTTGTTACTGTTTCTGCCACAAATGGAGACTCATCTGTAGACCTGATGGCATAAAAATTTGTTTCAAAGGAGCTCAGGCTGGGTGTGGTGGTGCTTGGGAAGCTGAGACAGGAGGATTGCAGGTTCGAGGACAGCCCCAACAATTTAGCAAGACCCTCAGCAACTTAGTGAGACCCTGTTTCAAAATAGAAAATAAAAAGTGCTGGAGGGGGAGGGTGTAGCTCAGAGGTAGAATGTCCCTAGGTTCAATTCCCAGTACCAAAAAGTAAAAAAAAAAAACAAAACGAGTTTGGCACAAATTCTAACCCTGTGTAATGAGCCAGCTCCACAAATCAAACCAGATAATTTTCTCATGAGTCAGAGCACTAAGCACATTTTTGGAGGAAATGAGCCATCAGGAATTTAATTTCTCAGCATCTCCTTCCCCCATTCTGCAGACCACACCCTGCTCTCTTCTGGAAATGTAATCCAGGCATTTCAAAGAGTAAGGCTCACATGGAAGGCAACTACAGTCATCAGAATAATTCTCCCCGACAATGGCGTCCGAGCACTAATCCCAGGACCCCATGTCTCTGGTATCTTATATACTGAAAGAGACTTTGCAAATGTGATTTTGTTAAGGGTCCTGAGATGGGGAGATTTCCTGGGTGCCCTGCTCTAATCGCATGAGTTCTTCAAAGAGGAGAATTTTTCCTGGCTAGTCAGAGAGAGGTGACAATGGGAGAAGAGTCAGAAAGACGCTTTGCTGATGGCCTTATAGATGTAGGCGAGAGACTAGAGCCAAGGAGCCAGGACCTTGGAGAGGCAGAAAAGAAAGAGAGAGGGTGTTATAGTTAGCTATCAAATATCCCCTAAAGAGCTCATTTATTAATATTCAGGGTTGATATAGTAGAGTCATGAGGGGTGTAATCCCAGCAGTGGATAAATCCATTGTAATGGATTTACCTGGGTGTAATGGATTTACCTTGGTGGTACCTGGTAGGCCAGTAGGCTGTGGCTGGAGGTGAATCCCTGGGGATGTGGCCTGGGGGATTATATATATGGTTCCTCTTCCCCTTGTCTCTCTCTCTCTTGGTTCTGCCTCCATAATGTGAGCATAGCCCATGTGCTCTTTCTTTCTCCACCCCCTACTTCCATGATGCCCTGAGATCCACAGTCTCCAGCCTCACATGGACTGAGCCAGAAACTGTAAGAAAATAAATCTTCTTTCCTCTAAGTTACATGGTCAATTTTTAGATTATAGCTGTAAGAATGCTGACCGGAACAGAGGGCTTCCTTGCCTTGCCCTCAACTAAGACCTTGACTTCCATGCAGAACCAGGTTGGACTTCTGATGCAGAGAACTCTAAGATAATAAATCAGGGTTGTTTCAATCCAGCAACTCTGCAGTAATTTCTACGGCAAGAATAGAATATGAATACAGACTTTTTTTTTACAATTCCAAGTAATTAAATTTTCATTTTTAGAACCTCTCTATTTGTCCAAATAGAAAGTTACTAGTCCAATGCTAATCTTATGTGTCTGTGCAAGTTTTGTTTATATAAACATTTTTAAAAGTTTGTAACTATTCTAACAACTTTTAGTCTACAAGATCCTATATTATTATTATTTTAAACAAACAAACAAAACCACTTGTCCAACTTTACTTTTCCACACTCAGTGCAAGAACATAGAAATTCAAGGGTACACACTCCTCAGTTGTGGTCTTCAAAGGTCTTATGGAGATAAATAGGTAAGCATGTATGTAATGATTTGTTGGAGAAAGCATAGAGACTGTGGTGGTGAGAGGTGGGAAACCCCACATCAGTTGGGCCTCAGCAGAGCTGGGAAGGTGAAGACCAGACCTAGGACATCCAAGTCTGGATGGGGACCTTGCCCTGAGCCCTTCCCCCTGTCTTTCCTAAATTCTCTCGGTGAGAAATGAAGGCGACCCCATTAAATGGAGCCAATGGATGGTGGGAGGATAAAATTAAGTGGTTTGGAACATAGAAAATAGAACATCTGGTAAATAGCACTACCATGTTCAAGATCTTTTCTTTAGTCAAGAAGATGAAACAGGAAGATTTGTGTGTGTGTGTGGTACTGGGGATTGAACCCAGGGACATTTTACCTCCGAGTTACACCCTCAGTCCTATTTTATTTTTATTTTGAAACAGGGTCTCACTAGGTTAATGAGAGTCTCGCTATTTGCTGAGGCTGTACTCCAACCTGCAATCCTCCTGTCTCAGCCTCCCAAGTACTGGGATTACAAGTGTGTGCCACCATGCCTGGCTAAACAGGAAGATTTTACCCATGTCTATATGTTGGAGTGTTGGTCCTATGCCCTCTTCAAGTAACTGCAGTCTCTTGTCTAATTTCCAGGTCTTTGATCCATCTTGAATTGACTCTTGTGCAAGGGGAGAAAGTGGGATTTATTTCCATTTTTCCGCATATGGACAACCAGTTTTGCCAGCAACATTTGTTGAAGAGGCTATCTTTTGTCCAGTGTATGTTTTTGGCCCCTTTGTCAAATATCAATTGGCTGTAAGTGTGTGGATTTGCTTCTAAGTCTTCTATTCTGCTCCATTGGTCTATGTGTCTGCATTTGTGCCAATACCATGCTGTTTTTATTACTATAGGCTATGTAATATAGTTTTAAGTCATGTATTGTGATGCCTCCTGCATGGTTCTTATTATTGAGAACTATTTTGGGTATTCTGGGTTTTTTGCTGTTGCAAATTAATTTTAGGACTTATTTTTCTATATCAGTGGAGAATGACCATGGCATTTTGATGGGAATTGCATCGAATCTGTAGATTACTTTTGGAAAAATGGCCATTTTGATATTTATTCTACCTATCCAAGAGCATGGAAGGTCCTTCCACCTTCTAAGATCTTACTCAATTTCTTTTTTCAATTTTCCTTGTAGAGATCTTTTACCTCCTTGGTTAGGTTTCTTCTTAGTATTTTATTGTTTGGGGGGTTATTGTGAGTGGAAATGTTTTCTGAATTTCTTCAGTGGATTTGCAGTTGGCATATAGGAAAACTTCTGATTTTCTAAGATTGATTTTGTATCCAGACACTTTGCTGAATTTGTTGAACAGTTCTAAAAGCCTTTCAGTTGAGTTTATTGGGTCTTCTTAGTATTATGTCATCTGCAAATAGAGATAGTTTCAATTCTTCTTTTCCTATTTGTACTTCTTTGACTTCCTTCTCTTGCCTTATTGCTCTAGCTAAAATTTTAAGTACCATACTGAAAGGAGTGGTGATAGTGGGCATCCTTGTCTTGTTCCTAATTTTAAAGGGAACTCTCATGGTTTGTCCCCATTCAATATGATGTTGGCTGTGGGCCTATTTTATATTGCCTTTATGATGTTGATGTATGTTCCTTCTATTCCTATTCTCTGCAGTGTTTTAGCATGAATGAAGATTAATATGCGGGATTACATTAAACTGAAGAGCTTCTGTACAGCAAAAGGAACTATCAAGAACCTCAAGGGAGAGCCAACAGAATGGGAGAAGATTTTTGCCAGCTACTCCTCTGATAGAAGACTAATATCTAGAATATACAGAGAACTCAAGAAACTTACCACCAAAAACCACAAATAACTCAATAAAAATGGGCAAGTGAACTAAATAGACACTTCACAAAAGAAGAAATACAAATGGCTAATAAATGTATGAAAAAATGTTCAATATCATTAGCAATCAGAGAGATGCAAATCAAAACTACCCTGAGATTTCACCTAACCCCAATTAGAATGCCAATCATTAAAAACACAAACAACAACAAATGCTGGCAAGGATGTGGAGAAGTAGGAACTTTGATACACTGTTGCTGGGATGCAAATTAGTGCAACCACTTTGGAAAACAGCATGGAGGATCCTCAGAAGAATGGGAATGAACAGATTGTATGACCCAACTATTCCACTCCTGGGTAGCTACACAGAAGAATGGAAACCACACTACCAGTGTCATGCATATCTGTTTATTGCTGCACAATTCACAATGGCCAAACTATGGAACCAGCTGAGATGTCCATCAACAGATGAATGAATCACAAAACTATGGGATATATATACAATGGAATTCTACTCTGCCCTAAAGAAGAACAAAGTTATGTCATTTGCAAAGAAATGGATGGAATTGGAGGACATTATACTAAGTGAGATTAGTCAGTCACAAAAAGTGAAACATCAGATGTTCTCCCTCATATGCGGAAGCTAGGGAGAAACTGGGACATAAGAGGGACTCCAGACAAAGGAGGAGAAACCTTAGTTGAGTGAAGAAAGGGACCTAATGAGGGAGATGGGAGGGGCAAGAGGGAAACACCTCAATGGTCATGATATACATACACAAAGTTATCACTACCACTGAGCTGAGCACGGGAAGGAGGGGTGGGGGAAGGAATGGGGCGGGAACTGGGAGAGGGCTCAATGAGTGCTGTGTGCATGTATGCCTCTATCACCCTGAGCTTCATCAAGATGTATGATTACAATGCACCAATAAAAAATAAAATATCCATGCAAAAAATAAAAAATAAACAAATAAATAAAAAGAAGATAAAACAGAATTCTTATGGGCCTCAAGCTTCCTTCCTGCCCTAAGTTGGCTCATACTGTTCAAGGTCTAAACACTTGGTGGCCATTTTCAGGCTACATCTTAAATCTAAACTATATAATGTACAACATAATTCCACAAAATTAGCATATTTTAAAGCAAAGTACTATACTGATTTGCTACTTACAATGGCTATGTCTGGCAAATACTTCATAAGACAGTTTTAAAAGAAATAAAAACATATAAATAAAAGGATAAATATTAAAATGGTTCCATGGGGGAGGAAAAAGGAGCTGCGAATATAAAAAGAATAGATTTTAAAAGCAACAACAGAAAAACATGATAGTGGTCATAATTTTAAGAGTTAACTGGCATTGCCTCTAGTATTCTTGGAAGAAAATGTGGAATTAAGAACCAACATGATTAAGTATTGTAAACATCCTTTGTAATTCAGTCAATAAAAAATCATAATATGATCTATTACGTTTAGCTCATAAAGACTTTAGTTAGTCTATTTCCCCCTGGAATAATTAAAGACAAACAAACATAGTCATTTGTACACCCAAAGTTGCTGTATGTGAGAAAAAGATCAGCAAATGTCGTCTCCAGTTGCCCCAGAATTTGTCAGGGAAGCTAATAGAGACATCTCCTGATCAGGCATGATGATCCCTCCCCCTTCAGCCATCTGCAGTGCGATGCAAGATAAGTAAATCAAGAGAGAAATCTCTACAGTCAAGTAAAACACAGCCATCGATTTCCAAAGGTGGTAACCACAACTGTGAAAGAAGATCTCGGAATTAAATTACAGCTAATGCCTGCATTACTCTGGGATGAGTTCCTGCTCCTCTACAAAAGAAGGCTATTTCTGGAAATGACCACATAGAGTTCCTAATCCAGAAGAAAAGCTGAGGTGGTGTGATGTCAGAGAGCTCAGCTTTTAGGATTTGGGGTTTAGTTTGTTGGAGTGGTGTATGGTCCCTCTCCTCCAAATTGTTTTGCCCTCGGGAAGGTACCTTGTGATATTATAAATGAGTCTTAGTTTTCACATTCTTACGGAGTTTCACAATGGGGTATTCGTTCCTTTCTAATCTGCCTGGGGTGGGCGCTGTCAGGCTATCAGGAGAGAAAAGGAGATATGAGGGGACACCCGCGAGTCCCGCCTTCTACCAGGTTTCAGACACTGAACACGTATTTTACTCCTGATTCTCATTCTACCACTCAGTATAACAACTCTTGATAGTTGTGTCCACTACCTTGACATTGGGTTTTCAAAAACGTAGCATGTGCACAAAGATCAAAAAGAATTTACAGACACCCTGGTAGACACTCTATCTCGCTCTCACAGAAATTTCCACTGGACCTGTCTAGGAGATATCCCACCCAGGGGATGCTCATTGCAAGAAGCCATCTCTCTGCCCCATCCCAGCTGGTGTATGGTCCACATCTTACCTTGCCTGGGATTTGGGCCACTCTTGGTTCCATTGGAAGGGAGGTGACACACCAGTAGCATCAGCTCACCCTGAGCAGAAGCCCTGATGTTCTTGGGTAGAACTGTTGCTTGCTGCACAGATGTTACCGTATTCAAAACTTGATTCTGCTAATTTAATGTCACACTTATAGGAGGTTTTAACAAATGGTAACTGTCTCTTTTCAAAAGCCAAATAGTTGCTTAACAACATGGTAAAGCAAGCATTTTTGTATTATCCTGAGAAATAGCTGTGTCAGGAAAATAAAAGCCTCCTTTATGTAAAATCAGCACAAATTATTTTTCATTTTTGAAAATGTACTCAATACTATATTTGCTTATTTCCATTTGAACACTGCCCCCACAACACCAGCACATCCATACTATATATTTAAATTTCACCAGTCATAAAAGGAAAAATTTCTACCTCCCTATAAACACATTTTTTTATTTGCTTTCATGTGTGCTTTTACTGACTATATCTCAGTTTAAAGAATGTTTTATTTTTCTTTTATTCAGTGCTGGGGATGGAACCCATGACCTTGCACATACTAGACAAATGTTCTACCACCGAGCTGTATCTGCAGCCTAAGAATGTTGTTACTGAGCAACTACTGGACAGCATGACCATGTGCGGAATAACTATAAAGGGGGCTACTCTGTCCCCAAATTAAGTCATTTTAGAAGAAGTGAAGATACTTTAAGTAACTGAGAATCTTCCAGGAAAAGCTCTGGTGTATAGAGATAATAGACAACCTCCAGCTTTAAAACAACAAAGATCTGTTCCTGGTAACTGTTACCTGTCCATCACCAGTTGGCAGGGGAGCTCATATTTCTGGTGACTCAAGCTCTCTGGTTGACAGAGCAGTCACCATCTCTATCAAATGTGGCTCAACACTGCAGACAGAGTCCTGGAGAGCCCCACATGGGAAACCAAGTCTGCCCTTGCCTGTACCTCTGATCTCGAAGAGACACTATCTTCATTGGCCTGGGAAGTAGAAAGCTGAAGATGTTTGATGACCCTCACATATGATGCACAGTGGACAGAGCAGCCAGCGTGAGAGAATGACAGTCGGTGTAGCAGCGTGGAGTTAGAGCAGAGAGGCGAAGTTCACATGGGAAGATGGTACCAGCACCAAGAGAAATTTGGTCTCCATTGAGTCATTGCCTGAGAAGATGTTTGAGAGGCACTGGCTGGACTACAGGTAAGGAAATAGCCTGAGATGAAGAGATATGTTGAAGTAGAGATACATGTTTGGGAGTTATTCCCTTTGGGGAGATATTTCAGCCATTGTACAAGTGAGATTGGTTGAGTTATCTCAAGAAGAAATTGTAGAGATCAAGAAAGCAGAACTGGAAAGGTTAGGAGAGAGGAAAATCTACCAGTCAAGTCAGATGTAGGTGTCTGTTTCAGTCAGCTTTCTCAGCATTGTGATCTAAACATCTGATACCCACAGCTCAGAGGAAGAAAGGTGTATTTGATAATGGTTCTGAAAATTTCAGGCCATGTATAGATGGTTCATTTTACGCTGATGGTGGGGAGCAGAGAGAGCAAGAGGAGGGAGTGAGAGACTTATACAGTCCCCATGGCCACACCTCCAGGCACCCACCTCTGAGCATGGCTGCCATCCAAATGAGGTTGGAGGGATGTTTTACTTTCAGACTATGACAGTATCCACCTTCTTATAGGCAATAGAGGTTTTCTTCATCCACCTTATTAGATGAAAGGGAGAGTGTTGAAAGACTCTTTGGACCACTCACAGCATCTCTTCTGGTTTTGAGAATACATTCTTACTCATTAAAATCTGTTCTGAAAGTGGTATATTCTACATTTCATTGATTCCACAACATTTCCCATATAGTTGTCTCTCAGAAAAGGTTACTTACAAGGTAGGCGACATAAGGTAGTCTAAGAAGAAGTAAATAATATGATGAGATAAAAAACTGAGAACTGTGGCCTTAAGGCAGGACTTCATAATTAAGATGCATATTACAAAGAGAAGTGCTCTGGATTCATATACAGCAAATGTTGGAAAGCACTGATACATTTATCTAGACTGAAGATAACTGATTAAAATATCCCTCCCTGATTCCATGCTGCTTAGAGAGACTCTCTGGGTACAGTAGGAGCAAGATAGGAAACAAGATTCAGTGTAATTCACTTTCTTCTGGACCCTGGTGGCCATGCTTGTCAAAACTGATTGATATAATATAGAAGGTTAACTGCTTTATTGATATTAATCTCATTTTAAAAAGAGCAGAAGGGAAAAAACTCTCTCTTGATTCCCTAAAAGGATCATTTTACTGAGGCCATGTAATTTTGCAAGGTCTGTTATAATATTTGGTGAGCACAAGAGAATGTTGGCTTCAATTACCCAGGGGAAGGAACTTATTCACAACAAAGGAGGTGCACTTTGTTCTTTGCTTACCGGGAGGAGAACTGGGCAGAGGCTGTGAGAAAACAGCTTCTGGGAATAAATTCCACTGCCCCAAGAGTCACCAGGGGGTAGGAAGGCATTCACCCAACACAAGCGTATCTAGTGATGGATTACCGCCTGTGTTCCAGGCACTCTGCTCTTCATGCGGACATCAAGATGAAGATGAAACATGGTTGCTCACCTCATAAGGCTGAAGCTAATTGCAAATGGTAATTACAGGCTAGGAGGCATGGTAGGAATGAAACCAATGGTATGGTGTACTAAATAACAAGAGGCAAGGACCTTTTATATGGGAAAACCACGGTCTGACACGATAGAAGCCAGTTAAAGGGTACTCCAAGCTAAGAGAATGGCGTAAGCAAAGGCACTAGGGGGAAAACACAAATCAGAGCATGTCACTGCTGAAGGAACAGGGTACACAGGGTTTGGAGAATGGAGAGAGTGAACCAACCAAGTATCCTGAGATGACACAGAGTGGGGAGGGGGAGAGAAGGCGGGAGGGAGGAAGGGAACAGGCTTGGGTGGCCCACACTCAGAATTCACAGAGCTGAGACCAGACCTCTGAGGACATAGTGCACTGTGGGTGACTCTGGTGCCAGGGCCTTGGTCTCAGTGCTGTGAGGCTCATTCTGAAAGTACCCAAACAACTAGATACTGGCTTAGCTCCTGCCTGTGGGATTGAGGGTAGTACCAGGTGATCTGCAACCTCAAGTTAGAACTAGAGAAGGCAGCATAGAGGGCTGGTGTGGGGACGAGGGACAATTTCCATCTCATTGGCCCAGAGGAAGGAAGTGGGGCCAGAGTGCAGAAAAGACATGAGGCTGAGGAGGAGGTGAGACAGACGCCACAGGGCTGCACTGCCTGAGGCAGAAGGTTAGATTTAATTTTAAGTACCAGCGGATGTCACGGAGGGGCTGTTATGGTCTGGATATAGAATGTCTCCTGAGAGAACTCATGTATTGACACAAAAGTGTTCAGAGGTGAAAATGATTGAATGATGAAGGGTCTCATCTTATCAGCGTATACATCCATTAGTGAATTAATGGATTTACTGGGTGGTAAGGTAGGCAGGCAGGGTTTCACTGGAGGATGTGGATTACTGGGTGTGTGGCCTTGGGGACTATGCTTGTGTCCATGGACCCCTGCTCTCTCTCACTCTGTTTCCTGCCTCATTATGTGAGAGCAGAGTCATCCCTCCACCTCTGCTCTCTCTGCTTCCCGCCACCGTGCCCAGAGCTCTGCAGGCTTTCCCTGGCCTAACATGACTGAAACCTCTGAAATCTCCAGAACTGTTAACAAATAAAGCTTCCTTCCTCTGGGTTGTGGTTGTCAAGTGTTTTGAGTTGCAACAGTGAGAATGCGGACTGAAACAGGGTCTATAGACTGAATGACATCAATAGTAATGGTGGAGCCTGGTGCGGTGGCCCACACATGTAATTCCAGTACTTGGGAGGCTGAGACAGGAGGATTGCAGGTTCAAGGCCAGCCTCAGCAACTAAGTGAGAGCCTCAGCAACTTAGTGAGCCCCTGTTTCAAAAAAATATTTTTATAAAAGGGCTGGGGGTGTAGCTCAGAGGCAGAATGTCCCTAGGTTCAATTCCAAGTTTTTAAAAAAAAATTTGTAATGATGGTCTTTCGAGTAACAGCCACAGAAGCAGCTTCTATTTATCATGAGATTGCAATATGCCCAATCATATTCTAAGCAATTTGCACTGAATTCTGATAATGATGCTACGAGGCAGGAACTCTTAGCCCCATTTTATAGAGACCAGAATGAAGCCAGAGAAAAGTTGAGTCATTTTCTCAAGGTCACATAAGGAGGAAGGGCCAGAAGAAAGATGGAAAAGATGTGCATGCTAGAGTATTGTGGCCAGACAGTTATTTACTAAGTAAATAAATCACTCTGACTGCCTAGTGTACAAGGAACTGAAAGATACAGGCAGACTAATAATTATTGCTGAAAATAAAAATTGTAAGTGACACTAGGCTGCCTGATAAAAGGTGGTCACAACACAAAAGCAATGAACAGTTTCCAAGAAAAAGACGATTCCCTCTTGTGTTTAGAGTCTCAATGCCTGCCAGCATTTCAAGGTTATGATTAGCCTGGGAAGAAGGGATCATTTCCATGTAGGGAAATCTAGAATCATGCCAGCAAGACATCCGGCGTGAGAGGAGAGTTTCCTTTTGAAATGAGGGGCAGTTATAACTAGTTCTTATACCTGAACAACCTAAATCAAAGTTAGAGATGCAAACCAGAGAAACAGCTCCTTTAAAGCAGTAGGTTTTCTGGTATACACTTGACCCTCCTTTCACATAATAAGACAATCACCATGTCAGGCAGTATGTGCATAATACAGATATCTGCCCTAGTGCCACAGTGGCAGAGAGGGGTCCTCAATGAGCTCTTCCTAATTTGGGGCAAGGGTGTTGGGCCAAAGAAAAACGAACCAATATTTGGGTCTCAAAGGAAGGTTGGAAATAACATTAGACCATCTCATTGGTGTAAGTATTCACCATAGGGCTTTGGGATCATTAACCTTCACTTGAATTAGCTGGACATAAGCAGAACATGTTCATTAACCCTATGGAGTGTGTGTGTGTGTGTGTGTGTGTGTGTGTGTGTGTGT
>PVJS01001151.1:37431-104280 GCA_004027185.1 Glis glis | reverse complement strand
TAAAAAAAAAAAAAAAAAAAAAAAAGCATTGAACCATGATTGCAATACTTAGGGGAATTTGAGAAATTTAACTAACCTCTACCAGCTCTACATTCTGCACTTGAAAAGTGAGGTTAGCACTAGAATAGTTTACCATTTTTGATGGAATTAGATATTACATCCAATATAATATATAAGCAAGCAAATGGTGATCTCAACAGTTTTCTACAAAGGCCTGGAATTTTTAATGTATCAGTCTCTGAGTCAATCATGGCAAACAGCCAATCTGATCCTGTGAAAAAGTAAGTTCTGAAGGTGACTCCCCAGCTGACATTTCTTGATCATTCGTGCTTAATAATAAAAGATTAAATTCTGGGGACTCAGAGGAAAAACATGCCGGAAATGCTTTGTAAGTGTGGTTGATGCAGAGCAAATAATTCATAATATTGACATTTTTATTTGTTCTTACCATGTTCATCACCTAAATATCCATTCATTGATGTTAATAGTATTAAAATACCAGTTTTTAAACACTGTTTTAAATTGAGATGTCGTCGCTTCATTTTTTTACAAACAACATTATTGAGTGCCAAGTACTATTAGTCTCCTTCTCTACAGGCAAGTTGCTTTGCAAGAGCATTAATTGCTAAATTCTCTCTATGGTAAAGGAGGGATTTGAACCCAGTTATTTTCACAGCTAAGTGAGTATGCTTCCTGCTTCCATGAACTGAGAGAAAAGTTTTAAAATTCTGGATTCTCTAGTAACAGTCTGAAACACTGTGAAGGAAGGAGTGGCAGCAACATTTTCTTGTCCTGAATAACTAGTCTTTCCTGTTGTGTTGATAACAAAATTCCTGATTTTAGGGCAGGTTTATGGCCTTCTGGAATAAAGACTACAGTTTCAAAATTTTCTCATCATTAGGTTTGGATAAATTCTGGCCAATGTGGTGACTTTACAAGGCGGGGTGATATGATTTTCTTACTCTTAAAATAGTAGGATAGATTTATCACATGATCCAGCAATTTCACTACTTGGTGTATAGCCAAAGGAAAAAGATCAGTATGTGGGAAAAATATCTGCACTCACATGTCCACTGCAGCGTTATTCACAATGGCCAAGATATCAAATCAACTTAAGTGTCCATAAATAGAAAACTGGATAAAGAAATGTGATATAAAGATGCAATGGAATACTATGCAGCTTCAAAAGGAAAGGAATTTTGCCATTTACAACAACATAGGTGAATCTGGAGAATATTATGTTCAGCAAAATAAACCAGACACAGAAAGGCAAATACTGCATGATTTCACTTATATGTGGATATTTTTTTTTAACTAGGAATTGAACCTAGGACATTCTACCTCCAAGCAACATACTCAGCCCTATTATATTTTTTTTTATTTTGAAATAGGGTCTCACTAAGTTGCCAAGGGTGTTGCCAATTGCCGAGACTGGCTTTGAACCTGCAATCCTCGTGTCTCAGTCTCCCAAGAACTGAGATTACAGGCATGCATCACGACGCCTGGTTAATATGTGGAATTTAAAAAAGGCAAACTCATAGAAAAATAGTATAATAGTGGTTACCAGAAGTGGGGGGTAAAAAGGGGCCTTAGAAAATATTAGTCAAATACTATTAACATTTCCATTAGACAGGAGGAGTAAGTACAAGAAATCTATTGTACAACATGTTAACTATAGTGAAGAACAATGTATTGCATTCTTAAAATTGCTAAGAGAGTAGATTTTAAACGTTTTTACTGAGCTGGGCATGGTGGCACATGCTTGTAATCCCAGTACTTGGGAGGCTGATGCAGGAGGATTGCAGGTTTGAAGCCAGCCTCAGCTATTTAGTGAGGCCCTCCTCAACTTAGTGAGACTGTTTCAAAAATAAATAATAAAAAATAATAGGACCAGGGTGTATCTTGGAGGTAGAATGTCCCTGGGTTCAATCTTCAGTAATGCAAATAAATAAACAAATAAATAAATAAATGTTCTCACTAGAAAAATTATGTGAGATAATGCATATCCTAATTAGCTTGATTTAGTCATTCCATAATATGTCTCTATTTCAAAACATCATGTTGTATACAAAAAATATATAACATTTTCATTTGTCAATAAGAAATAAATATTAGAGAAAAATAACCAAATAAATTATCCAAATTGTTTTTATCTTTTAAGGGTGTGAGTACTGTGCTTACTTATACTCTTGATTTGAAAAATCTCCTTTTATCAATAAAATTGCCTTCAGGCATAAAAAGAGCACATTTATTTTTTGTTTATCTCACTCAATTTTTTTTTTTTTTTTGCGGTACTGGGGATTAAACCCAGGGGCGTTTTACCTCCAAGCTACACCCCTGGCCCTATTTTTTATACTTTATTTTGAAACCGGGTCTCACGAAGTTGCGGAGGGCCTCACTAAGTAGCTGAGGCTGGCCGTGAACCCAGATCCTCCAGTCTCCGCCTCCCAAGTACTGGAATTACAAGCGTGTGCCACCACGCCCGGCTATCTCACTCAATTTTTAATTCATCACATTTACATTTCGGGGGATTATATGTGGTCTTACTACACTCTGTTTTATAAAGCAGGCTCTTCACTTGCAAGCAGATGGAGCAAGACCCAAGAAATTCAATCAAGCAAGTAAACAGGAAATAGTAGAACGAACTACAATTAGGTCTTGTCATGAGCTGGGTATTATTTCATTCTTTCCATATGCATTTGTACACAGTTAACGGATACAGGGATCTGGCTCTGGACCATGCTCTGAAGTTGGGAGAGAAATGTATGGAGAGTGGAAGAAGAAAAGGGTTCTGCCTTTATGGAGTTAATATTACTGTACAGATTCTTACATTTTGACAGACTAGAACAGAGTGGTAAGTTATGGAAAAACAGAAAAGCACCTTTCTGTCTTTTTATGAACATCATTAATAAAATAAGAAGGTAGTTTGGAAATGTGGGATTCCCAATAACTTGAAGCTTTGATTAGACAAAAGATGTACCATTATAATTAAGAAGCATTGCGGTGGTCAGCAAAGGGAAAGTAAGGAAATGTATCCTGAGTATCAAATACGAATATGGAAAGAAAGTGAGGCCGGGGAGTGAGCTCACATCCAAATGTGACCATTGTACAGAGGAGCACTCTGTGTGGGGCAGTGGGGAGCACCTCACATCAGACAGTGATTAACCTCTCAACATTCCGTGCACAATCCCATACTATGTCAGTCTTATAACTGTCACAATAAATCTCTTACAGCAACACACATGTAAGTATGTGTCTATATAATAATGATAAAACTGCTTCCATTATGAAAGCAATCTAATCTAGACAGGTAGGAGGTATTTCACTAATTTCCTTAGAAGTAAAATCAATCATTTAGAGCAGTTTCAATTTGGTGAGAAAAACTATTACTCTGCTCAATTCCTTCACTGGAGACTTTGCATCCCTTGGTTCATGCTACCAATCGGCCCTCTGAGGTCCACTCTTTTCTGCTCAATTTGCTCCTCAGTCTACTACTCACTCATTAGTTTCTGGTTTTCCTGTTTCCTCAGTGTCTGTCAGTAAAACAAATCAGTCTTCTTCCTCACACAGACATGGATAAACCACCTTTACCCACTGTATGGTGCCCCAGTACACTGAGGACATGGGACATTTAGGGTGATTCGATGAAGCATAAAGTTGTAATTTTGATTTCAAGTAGGCCCCTTTCCTACTTTAATATATATTAAATTGATATATAATTGCCTCCCAATTCGATTCTGCCCCAAATATTTCTTATTTCCATCAAATTAAGCAAATAAAACTACCTGCTGGGCATGGTGGCACACACCTGTAATCCCAGTACTTGGAAGGCTGAGACAGGAGAATCTTAGGTTCCAGGACAGCCTCAGCAATGTAGTGAAACTTTCAGCAGCCTATAAAGACCTTGTTTTCAAACAAACAAACAAACAAACAAACAAAATAAATAAATAAAAAAACAAAAAGGGTTGGTGGTATAGCTTGGAGGTAGAATGCCCCTGGGCTCAATCCCCAGTAAAACAAAAGAAAACAAAAGCTACCATACCCTAGTAGTTGTTTATTCTTTATTAAAAAGCCATCTGATGTGGACTCTTAATTTCCATTCTTTTCACTTCAAATTTTCTTGAGTTGATTTGATGCCAGCATCTTCCATCTTCCTCCTAAATGCCCAAGGTTTATGGCAGGTTAGAAAATATTCTTCCAGAAAAAAAAATCTTTGTTAGCTACAACTTGGATAGAGGACCAATACCTAGAATATTCAAGGAACTTCAAGAATTAACACTAAAAAATGAGCCAATCAAAGAATGGCAATTATTAAAAACACAAACAATAATAAATGCTGGCAAGGATGTGGAGAAATAAGAACTCTAATACATTGTTGGTGGGATTGCAAATTGGTGCAACCACTTTGGAAAACAGTGTGGAGGATTCTCAGAAGAATGAGAATGAACCTACTATATGACCCAGCTATACCACTGCTGGCCATCTACCCAAAAGAAATGAAACCTGACTACCATAGCAAGGCACACATATCTATGTTTTAGCTGCACAGTTCATAATTGCCAAACTATGGAACCAGCCAAGATGTCCATCAACAGATGAATGTATCACAAAATTATGGGATATATACACAATGGGATTCTACTCAGCCATAAAGAACAAAACTATGTTATTTGCAGAGAAATAGATGGAAATGAAGAATATTATGCTAAGTGAGATTAGTCAGTCACAAAAAATGAAAGGTTGAATGTTCTAACTCATATGTGGAAGCTAGGGAAAAATTAGGACACAGGAGGGACTGCAGACAAAGGAGGAGAAACCTTAGTGGAGCGAAGGAGAGGAACTAACTGAGGGAGACCAGAGTGGGGAGGAAGACTTGAAGAGGGAAACATCTCAATGGATATTTTGTAAATACATAAACTTATCAAAGCCAATCACTGTGCTAAGCACAGGAAGGTGGGGTGGGGAGGAAGTGGGGTGGAAACTGGGGGAGGACTCAATGAGTGCTGTGTGCATGTATGCCTCTATTTCCCTGAACTTCATCAAGATGTATGATTACAATGCACCAATAAAAAAATCAAATGCTTTGTTAAAAGGAACTAGTAAAATGATTTGCAGAGTTAGAAGATTTGTGTAAACAATGTCCAAGCACTTCAGAAGGAAGAACTAGTGAACAAAATAAAGGTCTATTTAAAAGGAGAAATGGGTAATTGAATTAAGTAGACACATTTCAAAAAGAGAAATACAAATGACCAATAAATATATTAAAAGTCTTCAACATCATTATCAACCAGGGAAATGGAAATCAAAACTATACCGAGATACCATCTAACTCCAGTTAGAATAGAAATTATAAAAATACAAATAATAATATATGCTAATGAGGATGTGGGGAAATAGGAACTCTTACACACTGTTGGCGGGATTGTAAATGTGTACAACCACTATGGAGATTAGTATGGAGGTTCCTCAAAAGATTAGGAATAGAACCATCACGTGATCTAGCTATACCACTCCTTTGTGTTTTTCCAAAAGAATTAAAGTCAGAATACTATAGTGATAAGTGCATACCTATGTTTATAGTAACACAATTCACAATAGCCAAATTATAAAACCAACCTAGGTATGTGTCAATAGTTAAATGGATAAAGAAAATGGGATATATACACACAATGGAGTTTTACTAGACCATAACGGAGAACAAAATTATGTAACTTGTGGAAAAATGGGTGAAACTAGAGAATATTATGCTGAGATCAGACAGTCTCAGAAAATCAAGGGTTGTGTATTTTCTCTCATATGTGGAAACTGGAAAGAAAATAGGAAGCAAAAGGTTCCTTAGGTAAATGAGGAGAGACCAGTAGACTGGTGAAAGGGAATTGGGGGAGGGAGGTGAGGAGGGGAAAAAGAAGGGTTGCTGAAGGAAATAGTACAAATAATCGTATGCCCATATATGAAAGCATTACTACCAAACTCTGTAACGTGTACAGGGAGGGTGGAGGGAGTGGGGTGGGATCCTGAGGGAATCACAACAAATGGTGTGTGCGTGTATGTTTGTTTCACATTGAACCTCACTATGATGTATAATTACAATGCATTCCAATGTATAATTACAATATTAAAAAGTATTCTCCCGGATAATTATCATCCCACTATAAGTTATAGGCCGAAAACAATAGCACTTTATTCAACTGGCTGAACTTGAAAATGTACTATGTAAAATGATGATTCCTTATAATTGTGTATGTGTTCAAAACTATGCATAAGGCTACACATTGTGACCTTATAGCCAAAGACTGGTAGCCACCAAATGTTCATAAATAGGACACTGGTTGAATTACCTTAAGGTAAATCCACAACATGAATTACATGCAACCTTAAAAAGGACCAGGGAATATCTCTATGGACATACGGAAAGACCTTGAAATGTACTTTTGATGTTGAAAAAAAAAGATTTAAAAAAGTATGAGTACTTCCATTGACATTAAGTATATATGTGAGAATATCAATGCCAATATCAATATGTATGGGGAAGAAGGAGTGTGGAGGGAGCTGGGGAAAAGCTCACCAAGTGCTGTGTGCATGTATGTCACTAATACTATGAACTACATTATGATGTGAGACTATGAGGCACCAATAAAAGTATTAAAAATAAAAATATGACTAAGGAAGGGAAGAAATATTGATATGTGCATGGATTTGCTTATATTTTCAAAATAAAGCAATGAAAGAATAAACTAAAATGTAATAAAAATTGTTGTTTATAGGAGGTAGACAGGGTTATGGGCAGAGAAGACAGAAATGGAATAAAGACCTTTGAGTATGCATTTTGCTTTGTTTTTTGACTGAGTATTTTTATGTTTTACTCAATGATATCAACAAATAAAACAGTAATATTTTTTACAGCAGTAATCTTAAAAAGTGAAAATAAATGGAAAAAATAAACCTAATAATATATCAAAGTGTTGTCAAAATACAGTAAAATAATTATTTCAAACTATTTTAACTGTTCAGTATTTTAGTCCTATACCCTGGTGAATTATGAACACAGAAAGAAACAAACAAAACAGAAGCCAGAGAACACAAAACCTCTTAAGCTTCATTTAGGTAGTCTTATTGCTAATATGTTGATTTAAATCTAATTGTAGCTAAAATATAGGATGACATCAATATAAATTACATTAGTATGTTCAAAAACCAGTATTTTTAGAATAAAATAAAGGAGACATTACAGCGAGTCATATTTCATATCCTCTGTCACTATTGATTATTATGCTATTTTGTATGAAATAATATTGAAGTAACTAATAGTCATCTTTTGATTCCTATAAAATGGCTTGCATTTATTTAGGTGTATGAAAATATATACATATGTATCTAAAGAAATTAAAACTCTTTAATCTTACATTTGAATTTGGAATATCACTATAAACTTCTGATTTTTCCCACACAAACGTGCATTTCTCAGCTCTATCCATGGAAAAGTTACAGAAGTAGGCCGATCCAGTTCCAATGGACATCTTTCATACCCAGACTGTGGCATCTAAATTCCATTTCCCAGTGCAAACAGCTTCCGCTTTGGTGGATTGCATATCTGTGGCAGAAAATGAGACAGAACTAGTTTGGAACATGTTGTTGAGTCTCCTAATTAAAAGAAAAATTATCAAGGCCTCTACTTAGTTTTTTATTCCTCTATCTGAAGAGAGCATCCTTTAGAATTAGTACTCAACAGGTGGCACACACCTACAATTCCTGTGACTCTGGAGGCTGAGGCAGGAGGAGTGCAAGCTTGACGCCATCCTAGACAATTGAGTGAGACCCTGTCTCTAGATAAAAAATAAAAAAGGGCTTAGGCTATAGTTCAGTGGTAGAGCAACCCTGGGTTTGATCCCCAGTACCACAAAGAAAAAAAATCAAAGAATGTGTATTTAACATATAAATAAAACACTGGCAGGCCAGGCATGGTGGCTCACACTTGTAATCCCAGTACTTTGGGAGGCGGAAACCGGAGGATCCAGGTTCACGGCCAGTCTCAGCTCTCTCTCTCTCTCTCTCTCTCTCTCCCTGTCTCTCTCTCTCCCTGTCTCTCTCTCTCTCTCTGTCTACTTAGTGAGGCCCTCCGCAACTGCGTGAGACCTGGTTTCAAAATAAAGTATAAAAAAATAGGGCCGGAGGTGTAGCGCGGAGGTAGAACCCCCCTGGGTTCAATTCCCGGTACCGCAAAAAATAAATAAATAAAAACACTGGCCCAAATCAAATTTATTTATTTATTTATTTATTTATTTATTTAGTTTTTTTTGTGGTATTGGGGATTGAACCCAGGGGTGTTCTACCTATCTATGAACTACACCCCTGCCCTGTTTTACTTTTTATTTTAAAACAGAGTCTCACTAAGTTTCTGAGGGCCTTGCTAAATTGCTGAGGCTGGCCTCGAACCTGTGATCCTCCTGTTTATTCTCCCAAGTACTGGTATTACAAGTGTGCATCTCCATGCCCAGCTTAAAAGGTTTTAATATCATTTTTTTCACCAAGATATGTTAATCATATCTTGTAATCAACCCAAGTGCATTAATCAGGCTCTAAACAGAATATTAAATAAGGGCTATTCAATATAAATGTAACGCAAAGTATATAGGTAATTTTAAAGTTTCATGTAGCCATATTTTAAAGAACGGAAATGAAAGGGGAAAATTATTTCTAATAATTCGTTTTCTTGAGCTCATTATTTACAAGATATTATCATTTCTTCATGTATTCAGTATAAACATATTAAGATAGTACACATTTTTATGCTAAATATTCAAAACTCTGTGCGTATTTATATTTATAACACCTCAATTTGGGCTGGTCACATTTCAAATATTTGATAGTCACATTACGCAGTGGCTAGTGCAATGACTATCACAAGTCTCTACATAAGTAATATTGTAGTAAAACACATTGGAACTCTGAAGTAACCAGTGGGAAAATCTAAGTATTAATTTATTACTATTAAGATTAACCAAATTAGCTATAGATAGAATTATGGGAGCACCAAAGAACCAGAGTCTCTTTCTTTTAGCTGTCATTCTTGACTGTTTATTGTATTCATTGGTCTGAATTACTGTGGAATGAGTAATAAGGAACTTACTTTAAATCTTATAATACTGCTTGCATTTATTTGGAGATAAGTCTATGAAATATTTAAAATATAAATGTTGCTATGAAATATATAGAGAATAGAGAGGAAAGCCAGAGCTGAACTGACTTGAAATGAGGTTTCTGAATCCTTAAGTGAGTAGCTTGAATTCACATGCCAAGTGAGAGGCAGGGCAGGGTTTAGCATGACTACGACTGGCATGTGTTGAGTGCTGATCTGGTGCCATCGAATGCCTACAGCAGTGTGCAAGGTGGAGCAGTTGCCGTCCTTACTTTACCTCAGATAACACTCAGGGAAATTTGCACAAGGCTGCACACGCAAAGCATTGCTTCTGGAGCTTGACTTCTCACCATCCTCATATTATGACACCTTCAGGTTAGGTTGTCTGTAATAGCTTGTGGTCTGAATCCAAAATATATAAGGAATCCTTGCAACTCAACAGAAAAAGACCAAGTAACTCAGTTAAAAAATGTCCAAAGGACCCAGATAGAGAGGTGTTTTTTTTTCAAACATGACATAAGAATAGCCTAAAAGCACATAAAAATGTTACCAGCACCAGTAATTATTAGGAAAATACAAATTGAAACCACAATAAGATATCTCATACCTGCTAGCATGGCTGTTATTAAAAAGGGAGGAGTCATGCGTGTTGGTGAGGGTGTAGAGAAAAGGAAACCCTTGAACACTGATGGTGAGAATGTAAATTGGTACAGACATTATGGAAAACAGTATTAAAAATGGATCCACCATAGGATTCCACATCTCTCCTCTGAATACATATCCAAAGGAAATTAGATCAGTATGTGAAGAGATATCAATATTCCCATGTCGTTGCAGCATCCTTTATAATAACTAAGATATGAAGTCAACCGAAGTGTTCACCAGTGGATGATTAAATAAAGAAAATGTGGTGTGTGCACACATGCACACACACACACACACACACACACACACACACAGGAATATGATGCAGCCTTAAAAATAAGAAAATCCCACTGTAGTTTGTAACAACATGGATGAAGCTGGAAGATACTAGATTCAGTCAAATTAGCTAGTCACAGGATAAATACTGTATGATCTCACTCACATGTAGGATCTAAAAAAGCCATGCTCACGGTAGCAAAGAGTACAGTGATGGTTGTCAGGAGCAAATGTTCAGTTATAAGATAAAGAAGTTCTACAGATCGAATACATAGCATGCTAACTGTAGTTGATAACACTGTATTATATGCTTGAAATTTGCTATCACAGTTTAAGTTTTCTGCCAGGGATAGGGGGGCATATGAGGTGATGGGTGTATTAATGACTTGAATGTAATAATTATTTAACAATGTATATATATTTTAAAACATTAAGTATACCATATATATAATTTTATTTGTGAATTATACCTTAGTAAAGATGGAAAAATCATTTTATTGGTACTTGTGACTTTGTATTGTAAAACACAAAACAAATTAGACATAGCTATTGGCAACAAGACATTTCTTCATAATCCAACTGGGAATCCTGATTATTTTTCTGTTCATCTTATGGAATGAGGCTCTCCCCTCCTTATCAGTTCAAATATCCAAATTAGCATGTTAACTTTTAGTTAACTGCTTTCTTGGTCAATAGCACTGAACATGAGTGGCCAGGAAGCCTTTGGCCTGGAACTACCATAGTGGGAATCAAATGAGAAGCCAGCTGGACATGCATGGGAACATCAGAGGAAAGCATACTCCTATATGAACGATCAAATAGAGTAGGACTAGGGATCACATGGCTGCAGAGAGAAAAGAGCTGCATAAAGCAGCTACCTCTGTTAACTCCTATGATAGGATTTCTGTGTATGTGCATCATGCTTCTGTGTGTGTGTGTGTGTGTGTGTGTGTGTGTGTGCGTGTGTGTGCGTGCGCGCATGCATGCATGCATGCATGTGTGTGTGCGTGGTTGTGTGTGTATTTATGGGATAAGGGAAGGTGAAATGCAGTAAGTTCTGCTCATAAAACACATTCTTATCTTCTGTCATTGTCTATGTTTTGTAAAAAGTCCTTTTCAGTGATAGGCATCTAAGAGATAAAAGCAGAAAAAATGCCTGATACCAGTTGAGGCTCAAATTCCTGTAGATGCATACTCTTTCCTAATAACCAAGCAAGGTCAGTTCCTAAATGGCCCCATATCATCTTGTGTCTGCAGATTTTTCAAGGACCAGCAGGACAAGGAAAGCTTTTCCTAGGACTCTCCATGTTTACCTCCTGCCCATCCAGTGGTGAGCTCTGCAAATTGTCTGGGACTGCCTGAAACTTCCTTTTTCTGGATGTTCACCTCAGGCTTTCAGTGGACCTCCTCTTTCTCCTGAGCCAGTATTCCCTGCACAATCATTAGAGCATTCTTTCTCATCAGTGTCAAAGAATTCAACTACTTTCATCCTTTGGTGTATGAGTGAATGTTTGAAGCTTTTGAAGATTTCTTAGTCTTATTTAACAGAGGAAGAAACATGACATCACCATGCCACTCCGTAAGCATGCCTGTTACAGACCCTTTAGTTTACTGGAATGAGGAGATCTTGCTGTCACCAGGAGGCCCCTCTTCCATCTCCTGAAGGATAAGGCTAAGAGCTGTCATTTCATGGGCTAATTCTCCACTCTGTGATTCCTTTTTTTTTTGTCGAATGTGTCAATATGTAACTGGCCTCTATTTCCATTCCAAACTCTTATAGTTCCAACTCACCAAAGGAGTTGCACACAGGATCACTGGATTCTCTTAATCTATATTTCCCTATTTCTGTCCTACATTCCTAGCATCCTAAGAGAGCCTTTCTCCTAGTCACATGAAAGACTGTGCAACACCCAACACAGAAGAGCCATGGATGGTTAGATATTAGCCAACTCCTATGATTTGTTACTATGGCAATAATATGAATTAAAAAACAATCAGATTACACTGTATGATATGGTTAAACTTTAGAATACATTACAGTTTCAGTTTGTAAACTCTCTAGAGAGAATATCAGAGAAGAGAAATTGCACTGAGGCTAGAATAGTTGTGGAAGGTACTCCTTCTACCTACAATTTCCCTTTCTACCTACAATGCCCTTTTCACAGCACAAGTCCCAGCATACTTTGAGAACCACTGGGTAGAAACCCCTGCTCTTTAGCATACCAATGACTAATTCCCCACCTCTGGTGTTTCCCAACTATCAAAAGAAGGGTTTTCAGTCAACCATGGTACTTATTATTTAAGTAGTAAATGATACCTTTTCAATCCTGATAAATTTTATAATTTATCCTGCTTGTCATAATCTATATTTACAGATTATTTAAACAACAGTCAACAATGAATTCTTCAGAGTATTAGCTTTTATTCTGCCTTTTAAAATAAGTAGATATATACTTATTCATTTGTGCAAATACCACTTGTTCCCCTCTGCTGCCATTCCTGTGACAGCAGTGTGCAAGGACTGTTCCTTAAGTGATTATATTCTGATGGGAAAAGAGCCAAACAGAAACTGTCAACTACTTCATATCCTTTCTAAAGCTATTTAGAAATACAAATTAACATCTAATGTGAAGATCTATAAATATGGGTGAGTAATGTGCTCTAAATGTACATTTTATTTTCTTAGCTTCTCCGTGCTTCTGGCAAAATAGACTGAAACTTGCATGTTGAATTTTCTTAAGGAGGATTGTGTGGTTTTATGGAATTGATATGTGAATTAAATCATGGTAAACTGAAATACCCAATAATTAAAATCACAGGACAAAAGGGCATAAAAGAAGCAAAATAACTCCTCATTAGCTTTTGTTAGAAGATTTACACTTTAAGTTCTTTGTTGGCTTATGATGTCAGAGGAAATTTTCTACCAATGAAACCCCCAAATAGCTCATTATTCTGGGTCTTGGAGGTCTCATGGCTCAGCATCTGAGGACTCTAGTGTCAACTGGAAAGTGTTTTGCCTTTGTTCTTTTCGGATAAGAGAGAGGCAAGTCTCTGGCAGAGACAAGTTTCAATGTTCTATTTATTTGTCAGTTTGACTTTTCAATGGATCTAATTTATAAATAGCAAATCATTAATATGCTGAGTAGTTTAAAGAGCTTTTAAAACCACTTGAGAATGGTATAAGGAGGCTGTTCTTGTTTTCTTGCTGTGACAAAGGAATAAGGGGACAATATTAGTCAGTGACATGTTGCAGGAGGTATTATACACTTTTCCATGTTCTCATTGAGTGGATGGGATGTTTCATTGCAAAGAGGAGTGGAAACTGCCATTCCCAGGTTATACAAAGAAATATAATTCTCTGGTTTCTGTCAAACAATCTTTGAATGTTTTCCACAAAATTTAATGCTTTCAGATTAAGTGAGGTGACTAACATGTAATGAACTATACAGTTTACAAGTGCTTCCACTTACATTCTTGGCTTTGTAGTAGTATAATCAGGTACATATTTCTACCAGAAAAAGTCAATTATATTTTTGGTTCAATGCCAGATGATGAAACTGTGACTATGTTAATTATGAGGAAGAAGATGTTCTTTTCTATAGTGAAAATTACAGGTGCAACCTAGGGACACTATTAGTTGACTCGTGTCTCTCTCTAGGGAATAATTGTGTATTAATAATTAATAATTGGGCATTCAAATTACTTTGTACATGATTTGTACAAAATTACTTTGTACATTCAAATAATACTTTATAGTATGATTGTTGACTTCTGTGGCAGTAGAAAATTTTCTATGCCTCCTTGCTATCTGATGTTGAGATGGAAGCAAACCCCTGAACTACATGAGGACATCTCTGAACTAAGGATGGTACACTACATTTTTTTTATTTTGCCTCTTAGTTCTTTGATATATGTTTTTTTCTTCTGCCACAGACTTAGCCCAACTTACTAAGGTGTCACTTATCTGAACATCTTACACTCATTCTCACTCCATTCCGATCCACTCTCTAGACATATCCAGAATGGGATTATAGAATGCATATCTGATCATACCACCCTTCAAGCTCCCATCCTGCACTCCTTAATTAAAAGCTTTCGACAGCTTGTATGGCTCTTGTGAAGATCAAATCTTGCTGGGCATGGTGGTGCATGCCTGCAATCGCAGCACTTCGAAGCCTGAGACAGGAGGATCACAGGTTTGAGGACAACGTCAGCAACTTAGCAAGACTCTCTAAAACCTAGTGAGACGCTGTTTCAAAACAAAAAGTAAAAGGGGAGGCTGGGGATGTAGCTCAGAGGCAGAACACCTCTGGATTCAATCCCCAGTACCCCCCACCCACACACACAGAAGAAAAGATCAAATCCTTACAAGTCCTACATGACTTGATACCTGGTCTGGCCCTGTTTTTCATTCCTGTGCAATAACACACATACTTCTGCCTCTCTGTGCTTCAGCCTCACTGGGCTTCCTTTAGTTCCTCTCCTTTGGGAAATTGGCCTGTCCCATTCTCTCTTCCTGGAGCACTATTCCTTCTACTTTTTGTCCAGTTACCTCTCATGGATCTTTCATTCTTTGACTCAAGCATCACTTCCATTGGTGAATCTTCCTAAAGGACAGGTTTTTTCCGCTAAAATGTTTGGTTTCTTCAATGTGATATCTGGGTATAATAATTATTTGTCCAGTCCTGAGACTATGTCTGCCTACTGCAATGGTGGAACATAAGCTCTATGGAGAAGAAACCATGCCGGCCCTCTATTTTCCTCCAAATGTTAGAATCGTAAAAATCCTTCACATGTTGAGATTTTCTTAATGGTCTTCCCATGATATATTTGTCTGGAGAAAACCCGTTAGTAACTGGGAGGCTGTCCTAGAATTAAGGATAGTACATCCATGGCTACAAAGATTGTGAAAGAACCTAGTGTGGTGATTTCCACTGGGGTAAAACCAAGTTGATGGTGGATGTTCATTGCCTTGGGGAAAGGGATGCATAAAAATTTATTTTCATGAAAACAGAAGGCTCCCAAGCCCTATGAAGAAATAAGAGCTTCATTTTGCATATTGAGACATAAAAGACCTTAAAAGGCTGAGAAAAAAATTATAAAAGGGAAACCAGGAAAATACACTCTTACAGATACCAAAGGAGAGGTGCATGGAGGTCAAAAGGGAAGGTGTGAGCAATATGTTACCTGCAGCAGGAAGCCCAGCAAGATGTGGGCGGGGAAAATATACCTGGAATACGAGTGTCAGTGATGATCTTAGGAAAGGCTCTTTGGGTGAACTGTCAGGGATGGCTGCCAGCATCAAGGGAGCCTTCCTCATACAGCTGCACACCCAGAGAGTACACTATTGACCTCTAATTGTGAAAATTGAAACTCCTGTAATTTGGTTTCTATTCTTTTGGCAATACCCCCATCCAGGCACTGGCCATAATTTGTGGCTGCTTTTTGTTCTTTCTCTCATTTCTTGACTATCAGAGAACTCAAATATAACCTGCCCAGAATCTTCCATAGGGTAAGACTTTCCTAATATAATCACACTCGAAATTAGGTATATATATATATATATATATATATATATATATATATTTAGGAATATATATATTATATATATGTATTAGGTATAATATATATATTAGGTATATATAATTAGGTATATATATAAAATTAGGTATATATATAATTAGGTATATATAATATATATATATATATATTGAGGGGACAAAGCATTCAGATCATAGCACTGGGTAAAGACACAGCACACAACCTAAGTTTCTTTTACTTTACCTATTTCCCACCTTACTTCATACCCTCCTCTTCCCTGACTCCTCTGAGCTTTATTGGTGAACATTAATAGGATGGAAAGACGCATGAGCCTGACCACCAGAACATCATTAGTGATACGAGAAAGGAGAGAACTGAAAGAAACAGGAGAGCCTCTCTCAAGACGGTAACCCATACTGCAAATCTTTTATTGTGCTGCTTGATCCCCATTTTCAAGTGACAGTTCTTGAATGTTTTCTCAGCCTCCTTGCCCCCAATTTCTTCCAACCTCTGGTCTAATCTCTGTCTTGGTAAATTGTAGATTCCAGGAAGGAGCCGGTGTCTCTCTGGAAAAATAGGAAAGGAAAGTATATTTAAAAAAAATCACTCCTGTTAATTCAAATAAAATTTATTGGTCATTTATTATGTATCATGCAAAGTGAAAGGTAATGGGGATATAAACTTGCATAGAATATTGCAATATTTTCATATTCTGGAATATGATGTGTTTTGTAGACTAGAGAGAACAAAGGGAAAAACAGGCAGTACAGTGCTATGGTACAGGAGTGTTCAGGGTGGCTGTCGGCAGAGCGTAGCTGAAGGGGCATGTGGACAGAGCCAACAGAAAGCAGATGCTATTAGGATACATGATAAAGGAGTTTCTGGCTCTAATTAATGCTTTTTGTTTTTTGCAGTACTGGGGGTTGAACCCAGGGGCATTCTACCTCTGAGCTACACCCCCAGCCCTGTTTTTTATTCTTTATTTTTGAAACAGGATCTTACTAAGTTGCAGAGGGTCCCACTAAGTAGCCGAGGCTGGCTGTAAACCTGCGATCCTCCTATTTCGGCCTTCCAAGTACTGAGATTACAAGCATGCATTACCACGCCCTGACCTGATTAAGGCAATTTTGAACTGTCCACTTTGATCCAACTAATTATCTCCCTAACAAACTGAATATGTTTTTAAGCATAACAAGACCTAGATATATAAAATGCATCTTAGAAGTAATATCATATTTGGGAGAGTTGTATACATTTCCTGAGATCAGTCTTAAAATAAATCCACCCAGTGCTGGAACATAAGAAGTACTTACTTGAGAGGTGATTTGACTTTTGCTAACTATACACTAGTAGGCAGAATCAGGACATTAGTTGGCAAATTTCAAAGAGTCTGTATTAATTACTAGTTGTACCAACATATACACAAAGTTCCAGGCACACATTAAAGTAGTACTATAAAGTGGACATGTGCCAATTAGTTGTAACATTAGGTGTTACTTACCAATTGTGTTTTAGAAACTAATGTGATTGTGTGTGTGTGTGTGTGTGTGTGTGTGTGTGTGTGTGTGTCTTATATATCTTGCAATAAATGAACAGTATTAAATATATGAGGTATATAATGTAGTGTTTGCCATATAGCAGTCATTTAATGCATAATGACAATTATTCTCTGTGTGACCTAGCGTGACTGCCACTAAAGACCTGTGTTTTTAACAAGCTAAGGTTGTCTTCTTAATTTTTGATTCACATTAGTCAGGGTTTTAACATTAGCAGCTCTTAAGACTGATTATGCTTTGGACACCTGAGGATGTCAATCCTCTCCTCAGGCAGTCTGATGTATACCAGGGAGCCAAGAGGAAATACCTTGATTATAAAGTTATCCAGGTTATTTTCAAATAATTGCAAGTAAACAGGAAGCAATGAACTGACATTCTCAAATACTTAAAAAAGGTAGCCCTATTGTTTCCCTGATTTGCAAAGTTGCTGTAGCAATTACTGCCTGTTTATTCCAGGGCTGCTTCATTTACACAAGCCAACTTTCCTTTTTGCTGGATGAGTTTTCTTCCACTTTTGGCCATGCCCAGGTATTTGTAATCATCCCTCACTGTGTAAAGGCATGTCCTAAGGCAGAGCGCACATTGCATGCAGGGAGAGTCTATCTCACAAATCCTATATCTCTTAAAATAAGACACACCTGCTGTTAAGGTCAGATGGCTTAGATTTATAATAGGGGGAAAAAGCTTATGGAATTTAATCTAAGTGATGGCTTCCCATCTCCTCTATGTTTAATGCCTGTCTGGGAAGTTATATTGACATTGCTGCCAGGCACGGTTTATCTATGACAAGAAGACAGGAAATACAAAACCACATTGTAACACTGTACTTAGTCTTGGCTATTTCATAACAAGAGTGAAGTATGCAAACTTCAAAAATGTTTAGAAAAATCAACATGCATTATTAAGAATCAAACTTATAAGGATATAAACATTTAAAGTGTTTACTCACTTGAGATACACTCTGCTGCTAAAATATTTTTCTTTTTGGGGGGGGTATTGAGGATTGAATCCAGGGGTATTCTATCTCCAAGCTATACCTCCAGTCCATTTTATTCTTATTTTTTTTTAATTTTTGAAACAGAGTCTTGCTAGGTTGCTGAGAGTCTTGCTACACTGATGAGGCTGGCCCTGAACCTGCAATCCTCCTGTCTCAGCCTCCCAAGTACTGGGATTATAGGCATGCACCACCACATCTGGCCTTTAAATATCTTTAAAACCATGCATAGAGATGAAAATAAAGTTTCTAGTGCCCATCCCTGCTTGCTCAATACCCAAAAAGCTGCTGGCACTAAGAATGTCAAATTTCAGGTTGATCCCTGCTCAATTCTGAGGCTAAACTCAGTCATCCTAGACAAATACGAGATTGCCAGTAATGCTAGTTTATAGGCATCTGAAGTAATCACACCTGTGAGCCTGGGGAGTCCACGGCTTCTTCAACCTGCCTCAGTCTTTATTGTAAAGTAGAGATGATCATAGTATTAATATTTTCTACTTCATATGTTGTAAGAAATAAATGGGATTATGTATATAGGGTATTAATATAGTTTTGCCATATGGTAGTCATTTATCCTCTATTTGTTTGACCTAATGTGGCTGTCACTGAAGACCTGGAATCTTCCTCTGGCACTCAAAGGGAGGAGCTGTTGGGGGACTGTGAGGTCTGCAGTGTATAAGGACCATAGAGTCATTTCAAATCCACAACAAAAGCTTCTGGTGGTTTTGCGCCATCATTCTTACAGGGTGCGATCCAAACACAAGTATCTTAGTTGCCTTTGAAGTAGAATTTATGTCTTATTTACTTGTTTAGGTACTGGGGATTGAACCCTGAGGCATTCTACCTCTGAGCTACACCCCCAGCCCTTTTTACTTTTATTTCAAAATAGGGTCTCCCTAAGTTGCTAAGGGTCTTGTTAATTGCTGAGGCTGGCCTTGAACCTGCGATCCTCCTGTCTCAACCTCCCAAGTACTGGGATTACAGGCATGCACCACCACACCCAGCTTCTTTTATTTTTAATAATTTTATTTATACTGTCAGGAATAGCAAAGAAAACTAAGATGACACTCTGTATTGAGAATGTAATATAATACTTTGTGTAAAATTTTCATCGGTATGATTGCAATTTCATGATGTTACATTAAAAAATCTACATTTCTGCAGCTCCATCCTATGGCCACCATCTCCAAATTTAAACAGAAGTTTCATTCTTTAATCACACAGCTTAGGGATCCAATGGGTGGCATTACTTTCCTAGTTTCTGTTCCTTCCTCCCAAATCTTTTTGCACCTTTTCCACACTTTGGAGAATTCAACATGCTGCAATTCCCCAGGAATTCCTTACCTGTCATCTCTTTCCTTCCTTGTGTTTTATTTTCCCTTCTTCACCTGTACCGCCATGACCGACTTGCTTAAGTTTTTTGTCCCATCGTTTGCATCCTGGTTAGTGCCCATATTTGTCCATTCTCTGAGTCTTCATTACCAAAATCTAGTATCTGGTCTGAAAATGGCAAATTCTCCCTGAGGTCACCGGGCAGGTCAGTGCCAGAAGGGATGATCAGATTCTTAACTTTAGTATCACTTGAGCCTAGCAGATGGCAAGGGGCAGGAGTTTTCTAGATAAGGAGAAATGGTGAAGAATGGGAAGATTAGGAAGTTGCGATGTCGATATTCAGTTCTTATATTATCACAAAAATGATAAATCTATAAGGTAGGCATTCATAATCTATTTTTGTGCTTCTGGGGATTGAACCCAGGGGCACGCCGTCACTGATCTACATTCCCACCCCTTTTTACTTTGAAACAGGGTCCTGCTAAATTACCCAGGCTGACCTTGAATTTTTGATCCTCCTGTCTCAGCTTTGAAAGTACTGGGATTACAGGGTGTGCCACCACACCCTGCTTAATAATCTATTTTTACAGGTGAAGAAACTAACTAGAAAATTAGTTTTATTAGCATATGCAACCACTACTAATATTTTAAAAGTTCAAGTGTGCTTGGCTATTTCTTACCACCTGAAATTTCCATGCTCATGATACTTGGGTGTAGATTATAAGATATTCATGAAAGCAATTGGATTAATTCCAGTAACATAACATGCTATTCTATTCTATAATATGCTCTGGATGGATGTTGTAGTTTAAATCTTGAAGACTTCCAAAGACCCATGTGTTAAAGGCTTGGTGTCCAGGTGATGCTCCTGGGAGGTAGTGGAGACTTCAGGAAGGGGGCCTTGGGGTGGTCCTTAGGTCACTGAAGGTGTGCCCTCTAAGGGGAATTATGGGACCTCGGTCCTTTCCTCTCCTCTTTGCTCCCTGGCTCAGATGAAGTGGTTTATCTGCTACATGCTCCCACTATGATGTGGTATTTTGCCGCAGGCCCAAAGTAGCAGGGCTAATAGACTGTGGGCTGAAACTTCCAAAATTGTGAGCCAAAACAACTCTTTTCTCTTTATATGTTTCACATGTAGTTTGTTAAAGTGATGGAAAGCTGATTCATACCATGGTTTCAGAATGTATTCACTTTAATTTGAAGAATGCCATTAAATAAAATGTTTATTTGTGTCAAAGTAAGTAAGGGAATAAATATATTTAACACAACTTTTTTTCTTTTTGTGGTACTGGGGATCGAACTTTGGGAGGGGTTCTACCTTTGAGTTACACCCCAACCTCTCTTTTAAAAGTTTTTAATTTTGAAACAGTCTTGCTAAGATACTGAGGCTGGACGCGAACCTTCAATCCTCCTGCCTCAGCCTCCCAAGTGTTGGGGTTACAGGCCTGTGTCACTGCGCCTGGTTATAATTAATACTGTTAATAAGGAACTCTTTGTTTCTTGAGCTTAGGAAGTTTCTTCTCTGAATACAGAAAAAAACTTATGGTCAGCGATGCAAGAATGAGAGCCAGTGTCTTTGGGAAGTGGAGTGACAACAGGCATCTATCTGTCTCTGTGTGTTCTTCTCTCTTTGAAGGCTGAAATGGTCCCTTGTCACTGCTATATGTGTCCACATCATTTTTATCAAACTGGAGACTAACTTCTTACTATTCCATGTACATACATCTTACCATGGCAACCTTTTTTTTTTTTGCGGTACCAGGGATTGAACGCAGGGGCATTCTACCTCCGCGCTATGCCCCCGGCCCTATTTTTTATACTTTATTTTGAAACTGAGTCTCATGAAGTTGCGGAGGGCCTCACTAAGTAGAGAGAGAGAGAGAGAGACAGAGAGAGACAGAGAGAGGGAGAGAGAGCGAGAGAGCTGAGGCTGGCCGCGAACCCAGATCCTCCGGTCTCCGCCTCCCAAAGTACTGGGATTACAAGCGTGCACTACCACGCCCGGCATCCATGGCAACCTTTGAATAGAATTTTCAATCTCTCGGTCAATAAGACCTTTAAACACAACCTCACAATGATAAAAATCTCACTTCTTGTGATTCGATTCCAAATTCGTAGACTAAGATTGGCTGAACTGGTTTTAATTCTCTACCCTTACCCCAAATGCCTGGCATCTGCAGATGAAAGTTTTTGCTAGAGAGAGCTGATCCTCTGAGCTCAGGGTGAACAGGTTTTACTAAAAAGAAGCATGGACATAGAACAACTCACAACCCTTGTATTTCAGGAAAGAAGAAAGATATTTAAGCATCCATTTGTCCTTATATTCTATCTGATCCCCTAATTTCAATATGGGCAATTTGAATGGCCCAGCTAAACATTTCAGGTTTTAGTAGCAGGATTCTGGTGGAATGTAATATGTTGGTACCCTCTTGTTCACCAAGTGCAGAAATGCCTTAGATTTAATAAGCTGTTTTCATAACTCAGCAATAGAATTCAGTAAATAAAATATTGAGAAGCATCATTTATATTATCATTTTTTTTTAGCTGGGCACAGTGACGCTTGACTGTATCCCTGGTGCTTGGGAGAATGAGCAGGACTGCAGGTTCAAGGCCAGCCTCAGCAACTTAGCAAAAACCCTCAGCAACTTAGTGAGACCCACTTTCAAAATAAAATAAAAAATAAGAAGGGTTGGGAGTATAGCTCAGAAACAGAATGGATCTGAGTTCAGCCCTACACACACGCGCACACACACACACACACACATACGCACATACACATATATAAATTTTTTCAGGTGTTTTTAGTGTCAAGCACTATGAAGAATCTAAAATGCTATCCCACTTGCAAGCCAACAATGTGCATTGCGGCAGTGTCATGGGTGGTGGCAGAAGGCAGGAGATTTCTGGATCAGACACAGTTGTACTATTCACAGCAATAGTGGTAGCCAGAATTTCAACATTTGTGTTGGGTTTTGAGCTTCAGTTTTAAAGGACCATGCAAGCCGGGCGTGGTGGCGTACGCTTGTAATCCCAGTACTAGGGAGGCTGAGACCAGAGGATCCGGGTTTGTGGCCAGCTTCAGCTACTTAGTGAGGCCCTCCACAACTTAGTGAGACCCTGTTTCAAAATAAAGAATAAAAAATAGGGCTGGGGGTGTAGCCCGGAGGTAGAATGCCCCTGGGTTCAATCCCTGGTACTGCAAAAAAAAAAAAAAAAAAAAGGACCATGCAAAGAGAGATAGGGGGCATCTGTTGAACCAGGGGGCGATGCTGTAGGGGAGTTCTGAGTTCGAAGTCCCAATTCTTTTATACTGAACAATGAGCCTGATTGATTTTGCTCCTAGAGGGAGGTACGATCTTTATGCTGAGCAGAAACAAACCTGCTCTCTTTCCCAGAGGTAAGTACTCCCTGTGTCTTTATCTCCCAAGTTTTTTTCTATGTCAGCCTTTGAAGGAAACTGTCTACAAAGAGGCAATTAATGCCTCTACTTACATGATATGCAATACCAGGAGAAACTCATAAAGAATTGTCTTGCAACAGTCGTGATACTATTGTTTTTGTAAACATTGATATAATGTTCAGAAATGTTCAAAATCATGTGAAAGAATGGACAAATTCAAATAGTAAGAAATAAATTTATGCCAGTTTTTGTTGTTGTTCGTGGTGGTACTAGGGATTTACCCCAGAGGTGCTCTACCACTGAGCTACATTCCCAGTCCCTTTTAGTTTTGATTTTGAGACAGAGCCTCACTAAATTGCCAAGGCTGGCCTCCAACTTGCAATCCTCCTGCCTCAGCCTCGAGAATCCCTGGGATTATAGGTATGCTCCACCATGCCCGGTTTATGCCAGTTTCTGCTCAATTGATTTCTAATTTTTTCCCTCACCAGTCACAGCCTTAGAAAAAGGTGACATGAGGAATTCCTTCTTTTGTGACTAAATTAGATCAAAATAATCTTAAAAGAAGTCAATTTGACATAAAAAAATCAATTCTTTTTTTTCTTCCTTACTGATTTGATCTCATTTCCAAGACAAAAATCCATGAGAGATAGGGAGCTTTTCTGATTTTTAAGCAGTTGGGACAGTTTTAGCTGTTATCGATGTTGTACTTATTTTTTTAAAATGGAGTTCTTATCAGTTTCTGATTCATAACTATTTGTGATATAAATTAGAATTTATAAGAAAAATAACAATGCTTTTTCATGATTATAGTATATGGATATTTTCAATGTGTTCACATTATTTAGAACCTTACAGTGACTTGAGATGTAGGTAGGGTAGACATTTGTGTCATGCCTTGAGGGATAAGGTGTAAAACAGAGTGCAAAGTGGTCTGCTGACTCACAGGAATGATTAGGGAGTTAGATCCCAGTATTCTTATTCCTAGTCTGGTTCTCATTCTACTACCTTGTGGTAACTTTTCCTCAGAAACAGAGTGGAAGGAGAAACTAAATTATACATAGGAAGAAAGAGCATGTTCCTGTAGTCAGGGCTGGCAGTACATTTGTAGAGCAGCATGCTGAAAATTTGGTTGAATTCATGGGCACTTTATTTGAAGAAGTTCAAGGATATAATCTCCTTCCTTAATAGAAAACCTATTGAGGAAATAATTCTTTATGCTCAAAAGATCCATGATGGAAAGTACAGAACTCACTAGATTTCTATTCAGGTGTGAAGTAGGGGTCTAGGAAAGAGGTTGTTAGAGCAGCCAACCTGTAGTTTTAACATAAAACTATAGGGACTTTAAAAAGATGGCAGAAGATTTCCAGGATTTTTTTTAAGTAATAATGTGTTTTTTACTCAGCCTTATAACCCTTGAAATTCTTGGGAAATAGGTGCAGATAGTTTGGGTATCTCTCAAGCTTGAATATAATTATTTAGCATTTTTATGTACAGGACATAAAATATACAAATACTCAATAATAAAAGTTAAAAGAGAGGTATTAAAATTAAAACAAAGAACAAAATAACATAATTTGCAAGAAAGTGGAAGGATCTGGAGAACATTATGTTAGGTGAGATCAGTCAATCACAAAAAAGAAGGGACATATGTTTTCATTAATATGTGCAACCTAGGGAGTAGTGAGGACACACAAGGGAATCTGGTTGATAATGGAGAACCCTCAGTGGGGCAAGGGAAGTGGTACAAGGGAAGGGGAAGGGCAAGAGAGAAATGAATCAGTAGAATTACTATCATAAACAGTATGTACATGTGAAAATATACCAACATCATTCTCGGTACTTTATACAGGTGGGGGGAGGTGGGGGAGACACTAAGAGCTGTGTGCGTGTATATTAACATCAAATAGATATTCATTGTGATGTGAGACTCCAATGCACCAATAAAAGCACATTAAAAAATTAAAACAAAAATGATCAGAGATTTATGTTATGAAAGTCAGTTGTTTCCAAATGAAGATGAAATAGAAAACATTTTAATTGAAAAGCATGTCCTTTGAAACTAAATCTGAGTGAGGTAACAAGGACTGGTTGGCTGTATGTTCCTGCGTGTATATGTGTGTGTATGTGTGTATGCATGTGTGCCTGGGTGTGGCTCCCAATCAAAACTGTGCTAGATTTAATGTGGACATTTCTTATCTTATGATGTTTATAATAATTCATTTATTAAATTAATTCGCTTAGACCTCAAAAGGCATAGGGAACCTGACTGAATCTTGAAGGGATAAATAGGTAACTAGGCTGTTATCTATTAGCTGAAGATAAAATAATAGAACTTTATGATGACTGGATGGAGGAATTTGGAACCACAATGTGGAGCACCTTGGCTCAGTAACACAAAGCAAAAGCTCCTTCTGGGGCAGTGAGCTTCTTGGAGGATAGAAATGTGTCAAAGGGAACAATGCAGGCCATGGTGGCCACCGAGGGTGAGCTTCAAGTTTACCATAACAGTGAGGTATATTTTTATATTTCCTTCCTCATTTAATTATCAAAATAGTTCAGTAAGAGAAGTATTATCATTATGTTTGAAAGTACAGTAACCTTAGAGAGTGAAAGGTACGTGATTCACTCAGGATCAGAGATTTGACTCCAAAAACCCAAATCCAATCTGAAATTTAAAATCCTCTTTTCAGTCAATTTCATTAGTGCTTGGATTGAGCTCTTTTATAGATCTAAAAACTCAATTCTGGCTATGTCTTTTAAAAAATTAATTATGCTTAAAGTCTGGACTCAATGAAAAAAAAACAGTGTTAACCAAGGAACCAATTTTAAATGTGGTGGTGTGGATGTGTGAGTGAGTGTGTGTGTGTGCGTCTGTGTTACCTTTCTTAAAAAATCTTTTTCATCATCTGTTGAAGTTAATGTCAACATTGATTCAACCTGAAAATTGACATATCATGTGATTTTAAGTGTCTGTTATGTGTTCTTTTAGCTAGGTGGCTATCACGAAATGCCACAGACTGGGTGGTTTAAACAACAGAATTTATTTATTTTCTCAAAGTTCTAGAGACTGGGGATTCTAAGCTGCTAGGGCTGGGCTTCAGTGAGGGTGCTATTTCTGGCTTGGGGAAGGCCATCTTCTCACTATGTCCACACAAGATGTCTCCTCTGCATGGGTGCACAGAGAGCAGCTCTGGTATCTCTCTTTCATTATACAGATACTAGTGCTTTCTGATTTGGACCCATTCTTATGAACTCATTTAACCTTAATTAACTCCTTCATAGCCCTGTCCCTTAATGTAGTCATAATCTGGCATAGGGCTTCAACATGTGATTTTGAGCAGACACATTTCAGTACATAACAGTTGTATACTATGAACTATTTTTCAAGTAATGAAAGGATGCTAATTGTGATGTGTTTATGTATAAGTAAATGCATGGTGCAGTTCCATAGACATTTATGTCCGATGTAGATTTTACATAGAGTAATTTTAGCATATAAGAATAGAAATAATTTAAAAGAGTTTCCAAGACTCAAAAACAAGTTAAAAATCCAATGATGATATATAACAAGATAAATTTGAAGCAATTTGAGGTAGGTGTTAACGGCACAAACAAAACTTCATTTTAAACTTCCAATAAAGTAGAAAATACTTAGGATAAGAAAGGGGAGCAGTGTGGGAATTGGGGGAGGCTCACCAATACTGTGTGCATTGTATGTCTCTGCCACTCTGAACTTCATTGTAATGTATAATCACAATGCACCAATAAAACAAGAAAAGAGAAACATGCATAAATAACATCATGAACTCTTTGATCTTAATTCTAAGAATTTGTAAGTTATCTGAAATTGGAATGACGTGAATACTTTTTATTTTTTTTTGCGGTACCGGGGATTGAACCCAGGGGAGTTCTACCTCCGTGCTACATCCCCAGTCCTATTTTTTATACTTTATTTTGAAACCGGGTCTCATGAAGTTGCATAGGGCCTCACTAAGTAGAGAGAGAGAGATAGGGAGAGAGAGAGAGAGAGAGAGAGAGCTGAGGCTGGCCGCGAACCCGGATCCTCTGGTCTCCACCTCCCAAAGTACTGGGATTACAAGCGTGCGCCACCACGCCAGGCCGACGTGAATACTTTGATTATAAATAGATTTATAAATGTTAGTAAAAATTAATAGTGCTCTAATGTTTTAAGTTTTTAAAATTTCATATATATGTATTAATTTTCAAAATACATTTATCTTTTTAGTGGCTATGTGATTTGGTAGTTGAACTCATAGGCTATGGTCTTTATCCTTGGGTTCAAACCCTAGTTTTACCACTTACCACTATCTAACCTTGAGAAATCTGCTTAACCCATTTATGTTCTCATTTTCTCATCTGTGAAGTGAGGAAAATAAAGTGCACACCTCTTTGGATTGTTGTGAAAATCAGTGAAATAATAGATGCTGAGCAATAAGAACAGTACCTAGTTCAGTTCATGTTAGCATCTGTTTTTTTTTCCCAAACAATTGGTGGTTGATCATTTTTAGTATTAAAAATTCATCTGCTAAAGTATGAATACCTCTTTGAGCCACTCAAATATATTTCAGATTGCCTATGTGTGATCTATCTGCCATATGTATATATATATATATATATGTAAAGGGGAAATTTTAAAATGTTAGCATTTTGAGTGTAAACAATTTAAGGAATTGCTAACACACAATTTTGTTCCCTAGACACTAAGAATTAAGATGTTTCTGAAGGACAGAAAGATATTTTGGCATCTGTACAAATATTTTCAAGTAAAGAATATGGACTCTTCGGGGTGGCACTGGGTAGCCCAGTCTGTGATCACTGGGGTGTTCTCCCCTTTCACAATCCTGGGAAAATCCTTTCACAACTATTTAAATGAAGGAGTCAAAGGGTGAGAGGAGTAAGATTTTACTACTGCTAATGATCACAGTGCTGTGGTCATTGGCTTTCCTGGATTTCTTAGAATTGGTTGGTGGAAGCAAGTGAGTTTGCAAAATCTTAAGTTTTGGAAACCACTGAGTGTTCCTGAAACCCTTTCACCTGATCCATGAGGTCAAAACTGTTTAGTGAGTCTCTCAGAAATCTAGTTAAATCCTGTTTCAAAACCAAAACCAACCAACCAAACAAACAAAAAGAGCTGGGGCTATAGATCAGAGGCAGAATGCCTAGAATGACTCTGGGTTCAATTCCCCAGTACCACACAAAAATAAATAAATAAATCTATTGTAAAATATATGAGCAATGCCATGATTTTCACCATTTATTTTGTTGGAGATAGAGTTACTTTTTCATCAATAATTCTTACTACATTAACATATGATAGGATAATTACTATTGCTTCTAAATGAATTAACACATAGATATTAAAAATATTCTGCCTTAATTTCCAGTGTGTTAAATGTCAATAGAGATAGCCTACATAAACACAGCTCTTTAGGGTCAATATATTTTAAGAGTGAAAAGGGTTCTGCAACTGAAATGTTGTTAAAACTCTAATCAAATTTCAGCCAGGAAGCTAATACTTCTATGTGAATTCTGGTTTCCTTTTTGTTTTGTTTTGTTTTGTTTCTTTGTATGTGTGTGTGTTTTCTTCTTTTGTAAGATCAATTGCTATATTCCCAGGGCATGTCAGAACTGAATGGAAAATCTTCCAAGGCACATGGCGTACTGTTGGCCATTTTCTCAAATTTCACTCTGAGAAAAACAGATGCATCCTTTTATATCTATCAAAGCTATCCTTGATATTTACTACACATTTACACTTGCAAAATACAAGCTCATGATGTAATGTCTCTGGATTCTTTTTATTGTTCTCCTATATACCAGGGAGATGATTCTAGCACATCATGAAGAGTCAGATTGTAAACTCTAAGTTAAGAAATCTTAAAAGATATTAGAGAAAATCACTGGGAGCTCCATCAGTATCAGTTGATGATTATGTTTTCAGTTTTGGAGAGAAAACGGAATTTTCAATGTATAGGATTGGAAAAAAGTCAGAGGAGAGCAGGCGTGATCATTTTACCAACAAATAAGTTGACATTTAAATACAGAGAGGGAATGTGGAATGTTTAGAAAACTATTTCAAGAGCCCAGAAATTATGCTTGCTTTTAGTTGTCTCCAAGGAATGTATCACATAGGTAAAAAAGTTGTTATTGCAAATTGCCACCTTCTCTGCTCTAGAGGAAGCAGTATGCCCTCCCTAAGTCCAGGCAGTCACTTTGAGGCCAGCTTTGATGCCAGTCAAATGTATATCTCTCTCTATTGGCTTCTCGTCCAAGTGGTCAGAAGAATGCAAAATTGCTTGGTTGCTAAAAGATTTTTTTTTTAAATCAGGTGAAGAGCAGATTATATAATATAATATCAGAATGTCTGGGATGGAAAATAACAGCACAGTTAAACCCTCTACTTTAATCTCCATTTCTTGATGTGCTGAAATAACTATCCATCTCATTGCAAAGAAAGGAATCAAATTAAGGCAGAAGAACAGAAAGATGAGTCACTTCTCATATTGCCAGGTCCTAAGACAGCATGACATTGCACTAAAAATATATATGTTTAATTTCTTCAAAAATAAAATTTTTCTATTTTGATGTCTAAAATACAGCATGATTGTTATATAGATGATGAGTTCAACTTATAAAGGTTGACAAATTATGAGGTTTACTTTTTTCTCATTATACTGCTAGCTTTATTTTACTTTATTTTTACTGAATTAGATGCATTGATCTTGAGTGTTTCTTTTAAAATTTACCTTTCTGGAAAAAAGAAAACAATTTTGTCTTGCTTCCTTTGTATAGTCCAGAAGTTTTTGGACGGAGAAAAATGATAAAACCTGGCACCAAGAAGAGACCCCCACCAAAGCCATGAATGATGTTGTATTTTAGACAGAAGGATCTGGGTGTGAGGACTTAAAAGAGTGAAGGGATGCCCCAAATCAGAATGCTTTGGGGGTCTCGCAGGAAGGTCAGAAGCACTGAGTGTGTAATAAGTGGGGGGCAACACAGCAGCCATTATCTTCCTTCTGACAGAGCGGCTCACTGACCTGGCATGCTGGCAAATGGAGAGGAAAACTCTGCACGGAGATGTAAATTCCCCATACAGGTCCCTCATGAATATCTTGTCTCCAGGATTCAAGCCAGTGACCTGGAAAACAAGGTTCCTCCCCAATCAAAATGACAGGCAGAGCTGGTTTCCTGTTAGGAAGACTACGAGGTGTGTAAAAAAATTATGATTTCTGAGGGGAAAAAAATGAGATGTCACACAGAGCAAAATATTACTTTCAAATGGTCCTTCGCAGTTCTTTTGAATGGCAGCTGTTAAGAATTCAATTGTGTGTATGACACGCTGGAATCCAGAATGGAAGTTCTGTTGGGGGCAGGAATGAATAGAAATTTTCGATTTAAATACTCATTTGAGAATATTTGAATATCTGTCATTCTTTGTAGCCTAAAGGTTAATTCTTGAAAAAATAATTTCCATTAGTAACACAAATTCTAACCTTGTCAAATCCTCTTATGTAAGGCATGCAGGCTGAAAGGCATACTCTTGCAAAACTGTACTACTGAATATATAATCCTGGTTTATAGACAGTGTTTTCCTACAGAAATTTCATTGATTTATTAGTTATTTGTTTATGGAGGATTCATTAAGGTATGTTTACTTTCATGGATAATCTAAAATAACCATGACTCATGATTTTTTTATATGGACAATATTGAAATTATAAAAAATGCCCAGTATTACACATAGTGAAAAAGATGTCTAAAATGTACACAAAATATGGCCACTTAAAAATATTATATCATATTCTATATTTAGTACAATAATGCCTTAGATTTCCTTTACATTTAAAAAAATAAATTTAGTTAAAATATTCTACTTAATTCTAGTAATATCTTTTTTACTACGTGTGTGTGTGTGTGTATGTGTGTGTATGTGTGTTACTGAGGATTGAACCCAGGAGCATTCTACCTCTGAGCTACACCCCCAGCCCTTTTTCATTCTTTGTTTTGAGACAGAGTCTTGCTAGGTTACTGGCAGTCTCCCTAGGTAGCTGAGGTTGGTCTTTTTTTCTTTCTTTTTTTTTTGTGGTACTGGGGATTGAACCCAGGGGCATTCTACCTCCAAACTACACCCCCAGCAAATATTCTTTTTTTTTTTTTTTTTTTGCAGTACCAGGGATTGAACCCAGGGGCATTCTACCTCTGAACTACACCCCCAGCCCTATTTTTTATTCTTTATTTTGAAACAGGGTCTCACTAAGTTGCAGAGGGCCTCACTAAGTAGCTGAGGCTGGCCACGAACCTGGGATCCTCCTGTCTCAGCCTCCCAAGTACTGGGCTTACAAGTGTGTGCCACCACGCTCAGCTTTTTTCTTATTTTTAATAATAATTTCTAAAACTATAACTCAGGACAAATGAGTGATTCTGAGATACTATAACCCACTTAATTAATCACATGCCCAGTAAAATTTAAAATAGATGTTTTGTGATTTCTAGTCAATAAGAATATAATGTTTTCTTAGAAAAATAATATTTTGTGGCCCTTTATTTAAAAGGTTTTTTACTAATAGGTTGTATGTAAATCAACTTTTTAAAAATCCAATTTTTTCTTGACATACATTTCTTTTTTCTAATTTATTTTTAATTGATACATAGCAATTACTTGTATTTGTGGTGTTTAGCATATTTAAATACTTGTGTACATTATGGAATGGATAGCTGAAGCTATTTAACATATGCATTACCTCACATACTTATTATTTTGTAGCGAGAACACTAAAAATCTACTCTCGGTAATTTTCAAGTATACTTAAAGATCTATTTTTGAAATCACAAAATCATAATCTGAAATACAAAACAAAACCAAAAAGAGGTATTTTGGGAGGTGTCACTAGGAATTTTATACACACACACACACACACACACACAATCACAGAGACACCTTTTTCCAGTTGTTACTTCCACATGAAATTTGTTTTGTAAGTTTCAATTTTCTTTTTTAAAAACTTTTGTAATGAGCATAATCTGAGTGAAAACTATATTTAGTGTTTTTATCATCCTTTCCCCAGATTTGGGAATTATATTCCAAATGATTAGCTAATCTCACAGAAGTCCTTGAGCTCTACCATTGGTACTAAGAATAACTGTTTTTGATGTTTTGGAGTTATTATCAGCTCTTTTGGGAAGACTACAATTTAAATTTGCACACAGAGCTTGGAGAGATTGAATATGTTAATGAACTCCAGCCATGGATTGCACACTCAAATTATCATCAATTGTGCATGAAATTTTTCCGGGCTATTTGTTCTGAAAATAAGTACTAAATTATGCATTCAACTGAGATTCAGGCATAAAAATAGGTTTTCACAAATATTTTTAAATGGCAATTTTTGTGTGTGCAAATACTATACAATCGTGTTACATGGTGTTTTCATTTTACTAGATTAAAAGAAATATATAAATAAGTACATTCCATGTCACAAAAATACAGGTAGATTTTTTGCCACTGTTAAATTATACCCTGGAATATTAAAATTTGCTATTGCTTATAAAACTACTGTAAGTATAATTTCTATTTGCTTCAGTGTCACTAAAATATACCTTCAATATAAGGGAGCTACAGTTAACCATTTGTTTACAGTAAGCATTATAGTGGTGGTAGAGAGTTTCCATGGATTTCATGTTCAATTTTTCAAATAATTTAAAGCAATTAGAAGTACATTCATATTCTTTGTTTTGTTTTTGGAAGAACTCCATTCATCTTCTTGATTTCCACACCATAGTAACCAATAGAATCAGATCAAAAGATTATATAATTATAATTATAGCAAAATTTAATATGAGAAGAATGAAAAGGCAAATAAATGCCTTTCTGTCTTTGGCTAGATCTAAAAATTTCTTATTCCATCCAAGATTGTTAATTTTACTGATGAACTTATTATTTCATCATTGCCACATAACAAAAAGTTCAAGTGAAGTGATTGCACGATGATTCTTCATGCTTCACCATATGGGTAAAGTCAAGTTGGAGAAACTATGTTTTCTTATGTTGGGGTAAAGAACATGCACATGAGCCTGATGGGATCCTCTCTCTTCTTTATTATCCCCTCATTTGTATATTTAAAAAGGGGTTAGACTTGAAAGCAGATGTAGATGAACAGGACCTTTGTTTCTGCAGGTCAAAGGGTGGGATACCTGTAGGAAAAGCAGGAACACCTTGGCATTTTCTTATGCTCAGAGCTATAGACCTCACACCCTCATTCAAAGGAAATCTGAACTGGCTCATTGCTGTTTGGGAACCTGTTACCAGGGGATGTTTCAGCTAGAAAGGACTTTAAAGAGCAGTCTGTTTTTACCATGCTTGTTGATGGTTGGAGGGGTTCCAAATGAGGTGTGGAGTGGTTCAGTCACACATATGACTTCAGTGGCTTCCTAATAAACTTGTTTATACTTTGGATTATTCTTCAAATTTTATTATAGCTGAAATGGCAAAAAATACAGGCTTTTTGCAATGGTCTAATTCAGTTAGAGTGTCTGCCAATTAATTTAGTGGATGGAAATACCCCAAGCAACCATGATATTATATTGATTAGCTTTAAAAAGATGCTTCATGCATTCAGGGACAGTGTGCATTAAAATGAAGTGGTAGTGAAATGTATCATTGGTATCATCATTTTCATGTCCTGCACTGTCCTTCCCCCAAATTTTCTTTTCCTGAGAGTGAATCTTTCTTTTTGACTTTCCCACTCCCCCTCTCAAAAGTTCACTGCTTCCAAATCTTCCTAGTAACCCTGTTATCTATGAAATATACTCGCTGGGCTGTTCTCCAAAGTCAGACTGTTCTATGCTATCCTTACCCTCCCCTCAGATTAAAGTTTATCCCTAGGTGGCTGTCTTTGCCAAGGGTTGTTTGACTATAAGAAACTGAAACCCATTCCAACTAATCTAAGCAAATGGCATCGGCCATCTGTCCTAAGCCATGAGCAGAAATTGTAGCTCTGCTGTATGTAGAACTGGGAAAAGGACCTGGGAGGCCACCCATAATAAATGGAATTATCCTGCCCATCTGCTTTTCTCTGAGCTAGCATGTGTACCCATCTCTTCTCTCCAATGCGTTTCTTCTTTGTCATCAGAGTATCCTCTGTTTATTTGCATAGGGTGATGACTTGCCCTGCAGATGTGACCTTTATATTGTTTTTGAAGCTATTCACTTTCCTAGTCTGGTACCCGTACTTAATTGACTCAACCTCTAGGTATACCAATTGTAATCTGCTCAAGGAAATAATCTGATGAGCCCAATGTAACCCTGGATCATATGTCCGGCCCTGAGCTAGTCATCTCTGTCAAGAAAGAAGATGCACGGTACAAATTTTGTCGAGGGTAAAGAGTTGAGAAAGGTGTCTTGGCTATAAAAGGCACCTTGGTATTTTTTTTTTCTTGCACATACTTGTTGTCTTTGTCTTTTCTTTCTTTTTATTAAGAGATTTTTAAGCCAATTGGTTAAATAATTTTTGTTAATGTGTTTAAAAAGTACTTTTCTTTTTTTTCTTTTTCCTGGAGCCTAGCTCATAAGCTCAAATGCTTCCAAGGGGCTGGACTAAAATTATGTAAATGAAAGCATCCGGGTATAGACAATTGCCTGTGGAGGAGAAGAAATTTGAGCCATTTGGGGAAGGGATGCCCAGTGTAAAGCAATTACAAATCACTTAAAATTTATGGGTAGGCTACATGAAATTGATGTCCAGAAGTAGCCTAAAACCTGATATTTTATAATTCCTGACCTAAAAGCTCTGCTGTAATTCAAAGGGATGATTCTACAGGTTGCTTTGATTGGCCTCTTAAAGAACTAGTGGAAAAGGGAGTGCTGCCTATGGGTTTCCTGTTCAACCTGGTAGGGAAAGTTCTGTATCAGGAGTTGGGTCACCTGAATTTGAGTCCCAATTTTACCACTTGCTGATTTTAAGACTTAACATAAGGGTCTCATTCTCTTGGGCTAGTGGGAAAAGGGGTGACTCTGAATAGTTTTAAACTTGGTAACTCATCAGAATCACAGGGCAGCGGGTGGGGAGATGAGTGGAATGTCAAAGCAAAGACCAGCAACCCCCAAATATCTGGGAGGGGTGCCCAGGAAGGTGCAGTTTTTAAATCACACATGTTTTCTTATGAAATAATAATGGTGACTGCCATTTAGGAAACTGATTAACTGCTCTCTCAGTTCTGACAATCTAAGAGCCTACTATTCTAAGACTGACCCTTTCTGCTGGGCTGCTGTCTTTGAAATGGAATCTGGGATTGCCATATTGAGTAAAACCAGACTTCCCTTGGGATGAATTAACACATCTGCCATTATTTTCTCCACCAGGGGCTGATATGAGAGATGTCTGTTTTCCTATGCGTTCGAGCTTGCCTCAGCTAGGGATCAATCAACCATTCTCTTCAACGACTCATTTCTGACTCCTAGTTTTCCCATGCTGTTTTCATTTTATAATGTTCTATCTTTACACTGTCTACGATTTCTACTTCTCTTCAAAAAGTTTAGTTCTTCCTTTTAAGTCTAAAAAGACTTCATTAAACAAAACCTTTCCCTGCTAGATTTCTCTAAGTGCTTAATCTCACTTTTGTGATTACCTTATGTGATTCTTAAATATCTTACACACAGTTATACATTTCTTATATTGAACAGAAAAACTCGGTTTTGTTTTCCCATTAAAATGTATTTTCCTGTGGCAGAAAATTAATGTATTTTCCTGTGGCAGAAAATTATTTATTTCCCTCTGACCAGTGTCTAACACACTGACTAAACAATATGTGTGCCCGCACATCGAGTGAATTGGTGACCTGAACAATGCGGCTATCTTGCTTTCCTTGTCGCCTCCACCACTACCAGTGTGTACATATAAGGGTTTTCTGTGCCTATTTTCATTTATTTTTAAAAGAAAACAATGAGTGGTAGTTGCTTATTTCTGTCTCCTTTTTATTTTTTTTCAAATGAGAAATTTGGGTCCAGCACAGAATAAATGATCCAGGGTCAATATGTTGGTAAGCAGCAGAGCCAGAGTCTAAATCTAGTCTGACTTTGGAGCCCGAGGTCTTAACCACAGAGATATACTCCCTGCAACATTCATTATAGTTGCCCTGCAGTCTGGAGGAAAGATTTGTTAGGCTGCTATGGAGTCAAGGTCGCCAAATTATTCACAAAAAGAGGAGCAAGGAAGACATTTGCTGCTTTCTAGTGGCCACTCACGCAACCCCAGATTTTGTGTCCTTGTCTCCTTTTTTTTTTCCTTCTTCTTGGCTGTATTTATGTGCAAACCATGGTCAAGGCAAAGTCACAGTGACTCTGGTTTACAGTGTGAAAGTCAGGGGGGAAAATGCCAGTAAAAAATGCCAGCTGTTCTGCCAGTAATAATGTCAACCAATGTATTAAAACAGCAACACCAACAAAGCCAACAAATAAACACCCAAGTTCCACATAACCACCACAGTTCACTAGATAATCAAGGAAGATTGTGGTGACCAATTCAAAATCTTTAGCATTGTTACGTCACAAATGGATAAATTGACATGTATACACTACTACTGGTAATTTCTGATGAGTGCTAGTTAGCGCTCCTTAAAGTAGTCCAAATGCCCTTTATAACTGAGGCTGACCTATATTTTATCTCTCTGCTTTCATCCCTATATCTGGTCTTTTCTATCTACCTGGGGACTCAAGACAATAACAGCAGCAGAAGCGGCAGCTGAAATGTTTTGAAAGATTACTTCTTCTTGGGTACTTTACATACATTATTTCATTTCATCCTTAAAATGGCCCTGTCAGTAAAAACTTAATATATTCCAGCTTCACATGGGAGAAGCCTGAGGCCTAGAAACATCATATAAATCAGCATTAACATGTATCTTGCAAATGGAAGAAATGAAATCCAGGTAAATGTCTTTCTGATTTCGAAGCCTGGGATATTGACAATCACTCTGTCATGCTGCCATGCCTCTCCCCATTCTGCCATGTGCTCCACACTATCATGCCTCTGCACCAGCTGTTCCCTTTCCCTGGGTCTCCTTCCCCACTCATCCACCTTGCTATCTCCTGCACACCCTTCAGAAATTGATCCTGGCATGGTGGGTGATGCATGTCTGTAATACCAATACATGGAGGCTGACACAGGAGGATCACAAGTTCAAGGCCAGTCTCAACAACTTAGCGAGGTTCTCAGCAACTTAGACCCTGTTTCAAAATAATAAATAAAATGGGGTTGGAGGTGTAGTTTGGAGGTATAATGTCCCTGGGTTCAATCCCCAGCACCACACACACACACACACACACACACACACACACACACACAGAAATCAGTCCTAGCCTCACCCATCTAGAAAGCCTGCCTACCATCCTCTACCATTCCTTCTATTGATTTAACTGACTTTTTGTATTCTTATTTAGCAATATTCTACTATTACATTTATAAAATCATATTTAATTTTTCTTACGAAATATTGTGAGCATATTCTCAGTGCTACATGTGGAGGAGGAGGCGGGGGGGGATGCAGGGGGGAGGGACACCAAGAGCTGTGTGCATGTATGTTAACACCAAACTGATACTCATTGTGATGTGAGACTACAATGCACCAATAAAAACATAAAAAAAAGGATAAGGATAGTGTGCTCTTGTGATCAACAAGCCCAGCAATGTGATTGTGAACATACAAGACATAAAACATAGATAGATGAATGAGAGCAATTGCTGATTTAAAATACAGGTATTTAAAACACAGGACCAACTCTCCAACATACAGGTACTGGTAGAGATATCCTAGGTAAGGCCCTCAAAGCTCAGGAAATAAAGCTGAGAATCAATAAATGGGATGGCATCAAATTAAAAAGCTTCTGCGAAGCAAAGGAAAGAATCAAGAGTCTGGAGAGAGAGCCTATAGAATTGGGAAAATCTTTGCCAGCTACTCCTTTGATGAGGAGTAATATCTAGAATGTATGAAGAACTTTTAAAACAACATTATAAAAACAAATAACCCAAAAAATTGTAAGAGAATTGAATAGAGTCTTCTCAAATGAATAAATATGAATGACCAATAAATATATGAAAAAATGCTCGGCATCATTAGCATTCAGAGAAATGCAAATACAAACTACACTGAGACTCCATCTAACTCCTGTGAGAATGCCAATCACCAAGAATACACACAATAGAAATGACATTATATCTTCTTGCTTTATTGTTCCCTTCATCAGCAATAAGTGAACCATCTTTGTCTCTTCTGATAAGTTTTGGCTTGAAGTCTGCTTTGTTGGATGTAAGAGTAGCTTCCTTATCCTTTTATCTTTAGCCTGTAGATATCTTTGCCTATATGATTATAATGCATCAATGAAAGTATATCTAAAAAAGAAGTACAAAATCTGTAAAGAATGCTATATCTGAAAATTAAAATTCCAACATAGTTATACGCATGATGAAAAACTATAACCATGTTGCATAAATTAAAATTTATAAAACATATAATTATAAAGTTACATAAGCTTTATAAAAGTTATGACATAGACTTATGCTTTATAAACATAAAAGTTGTGACATAGAATTAAAAAATACAAACAATAATAAATGCTGGTAAGGATGTGGGAAAATGGAAACTCTTATACAATGGTGGTGGGATTGTAAATTAATACAACCACTATGGAAATTAGTGTGGAGCTTCCTCAGAAGACTAGGAATGGAACCACCATATGACCCAGCTACACCACTCCTTGGTATCTTTCTAAAAGAATTAAGGTAAGAATATTATGATGATACATGAACATCCATGTCTATCATAGCACAATTTACAATAGCCAAATTATGGAACCAATCTAGGTGTCTGTCAACAGATGAATAGAAAATGAAAATGGGGTATATACACAGTGGAATTTTACTCAACCATAAAGAAGAACAAAATTATGCCATTTGCAGCAAAATGCATGGAATTAGAGAATATTTTTCGAAGCATGATTAGCCAGGCTCAGAAAGTCAAGGATTGTATGTTTTCTCTCTTATGTGGAAGCCACACAGAAAATAGGAAACAAAAGAAGGAATATTAGACAACTGAGGACCGAGAGCAGTAGAATAGTAGCTAAGGATTAGGAGAGTGAAGTAGGGAGGGGAAGAAGGACGATTGAGGAAGGAAACAGTTCAAATAATGCTTTGTCCATGTATGGAGATATCACTACCAATGTCACTAATATGTACAGGGAGCGGGAGTGCGCTCTGATGCAAGGGAAATGCACCAAGTGCTGTGTGCATGTATGTTTGTATCACATTGAACCTGACTATGATGTATGATTACAATGCACCAATAAAAGTAATTTAAAAACAAAATATACATATTTATTTTTCTTTAATTTCACTCTAAATGAAGAGTTGCAAAAATAGGATGAAGAATTAGAGTTTAGTCTTTTACCCAGATTCGTCAAATATTGCTTATTAAATGTACTTTACCACTTTGTCTTCTTTTGTTTCTGTACATTTTCTCATATGTTTCTCATGCATATTTAAGAAATAATAGCATCTATATCTGGGCATCTCTCTCTCTCTCTCTCTCTCTCTCTCTAGGTATGTATATATGAGAGAAAGAAAGCAAATGGCTTGATTGCTCTTGTAGATATCAGTGTACATCATTTAAAAACAAGGACACTCACTTATATAACTATAACACAATCATCACAAATAAAAAATGAATAATGATTTTTTTATTTATTTTTTTCGTGTTACCGGGAATTGAACCCAGGGGCATTCTACCTCCGAGCTACATCCCAGCCCTATTTTTTATTCTTTATTTTGAAACAGGGTCTCACTAAGTTGCAGAGGGCCTCACTAAGTAGTTGAGGCTGGCCGCGAACCTGCGATCCTCCTGTCTCAGCCTCTCAAGTACTGGGATTACAAGCGTGCGCCACCACGCCCGGCTGAATACTGATTTTTAAATGATGCTTTAATCATATAATTTACAGTCAGTATTTCAGATCTCACCCGTTACTCTTACTGTGCCCCTACAGTTCTTTATTTTTGTCAAGGATCACTCATTGTTGTTAGTTGTTCTCTTTTAGACTCATTTGATCTGGCATTGATCCCTACTGTTTTTTGCCTCTCTTAGTCTTACTACTTTGACATACATGAGAGCACATGCAGTTACATAGCAGAGTAACTGATGGTGATGTTTCCTCAGGATTAAATTCAATTTATGCATTTTTGGTAAGAATTTCACATAAATCATATTGTACTCGTCACGTCACAGTGCATCACATTTGAAGACACGTTTTGCTTTAATTTGTTGTTGGTGGTAGTTTTGCTTTTATTTATATTATTGGTGATGCTAACTTTTGATGATTCCTTTTAAATGGTATTCTCGGTTTCTTCACTTGGGAGAACTTTTAATATCCTCTGGGTAATTAATTTGTCATATGTGAGAAGATATTTTGAAACCATGCAACTATTTCCTTCCTTATACATGTTTTTAATTCTTTCCTGAATCAATTACTATGACTATTAGGCAAAGGTGATTTTACAATTCCATGATTCTTGTACATTTATTAGTTAGTATTCTCTATTAAGAAATAGCTCTCCTTTCTTCCTAATTCATTGATTAATTTTAGTATGTACTCATGGATTTTTATTTCATTCAATGGTTTATAACCAGAGCAAACATTTTTTAATCATAAAATGGTTTTATATTTGACTGGTAGGATGCTCTTAAATCTGGATTTCTTTTATTTGTCCTACTGACAGTTTTTATTAATTCTTCTCTTTATTTTATTTTCTCTTTATTTATTTTATTTGTCCTACTGACAGTTTTTATTAATTCTTCTCTTTATTTTATTAATATTTTCTCTTTATTAATTCTTCTCTTATACAGATTGTAAGAGTCAACAAGTTTTCGGTGTTATGAGAGAAGGTGATGGAGATGAACATCTTACTGAGCTGTAGGACCTACAGTCAATGCCATGCTGCTGCTGCTGGAGAGAGTCAGTCTCCTGCATCCCTTCCTAACTCCCTGACATCATTTTGGCAGCTTGGAATCAGCCATATCACAGAAATTGCTCAGCCTTCCTCCTCTCCTCTGGGAGAGACAGTTGTAACCACTTTACCAGCACACTGCTGGCAATGTCCAAATTTGTCTTATCACTTTCTTCTGGCCAAGTCCACATCTTGTGTAAAAGTTGGTGCAGCTTTCCTTAAAATTCCTCAGGTTCCACATGGATTTCCTGTTTTAGGACAGAGTCCTTGGAGCCGAATGTCAGGATGAATGGGAGATAAACAGTAGTTAGGAGTGAATTACCCCAGGGGTCATCCCTCCCACACATGTAAAAGAGGAGTCATAACCCGAGAGTCGTCTGGTAAAAGATGTCACTCTGATTGCAGGAGCTTGGTTCTTTGAGGTCTCAGAGGGGTGTGTACCTGAGCTGAGGAGGTCCCTTCTGCGTGGGCAAATACAATTACCCAGCTTCAATGGATGGAGCTGCCATTTTAGGTTCACTGATTCCTGTTCCCCTCAACCTTGCAGCCTCCACATCAGGTCTTTGTCTCACTGCAGCTCATGGTGGAGAACTGCCCCAGATAACTACAGGTTAAAAATGCTTGGGTGAATGTGTTCAGGAAAGTGGGGTCTCTATCATATTCTTATTTAAAATGTGTGTGCCCAACCGGAACATTGATTTATCTCAGATTGATAAGCAAGCCTAGGCTTGTTTTCATCAGCTCCAAATTTACTTTGACATGGGGATGTTGACACTACAACCTGGGCTCAAATTTGATCACATGCTTTTACCGAAAGGATGGCCAGCAGTTGAGAATTTCTCTAATGTGACAGTACTTGAATGTACTATCCAGCTTTAAATGTAATAGCATTTGAAAGGCTTGCTCCATACTAAGAGGGGTTGTAGCATTCTTGAACAGCTGAATTTTTAAGTGCTGCTGTTCTCAGAAAGGTAGTTAGGAATCCGAAGCTTTAACTATTCTCTTCCAAACTCACAAAAGAGCACTCTAGCAGTCTGCTGGCTCCAAGGGAAAATAGAGTAGGAATGGTATATCTAAAATATTTTTCCCTTTCCTCTTGGTCTTGTGTCATACAAGCTGTATTTTGCTTTTTTTGTCATTTATAAAATAATTTAAAGATGGAAAAATAATAATTTTATTCAATTTGTTTTATTATTTGTAGGATTGTGTTCTGACAAATCTGCTTGTGACAAGCAGAGGAAAATTAAAGGCTGACACCTGCTATTAGGTTGGAATTTTCGATGTGGTTCAAAGATAGATCTCCGTGACCTGGAAAAATAAATCAAGGTCACCAATTGACTCATGCAAAGTCTTTTTTAGCCATTTATATTACAATGCAATTATAGCAAACTGATGTACAATCCTGGAAAAGCTGTAACCCAGTCACACTGATACATATGCATTGTGTGATGAATAAATGAAAAGTGAAAAAATATGCCAAGGAAATTGCCTATATTATTCATTTTGAGGAGGTTCTATGTGCTGTACAATAGACTTAAACATTGGCTTCTGGAGCCCCATCCTTCAGTGATATTCGGATTGTCTTGATTTACTTTAATTTTCCTGATATTCACTCTATTACTATTATTTTCACTTAAAACATGGTCCTGTTATTTTACCTAATATTGGAAATATTAGGTTAAATTTCTGAAATATTCTCTCTGATTATGGGGGAAAGCTCACCAAGTGCTGTGTGCATGTATGTCATGATCACTATGAACTACATTATGATGTGAGACTATTTTGCACCAATAAAAAGTATTTAAAAATAAAAAATAAGTTAAAAATATTGAAAAACCCTAAATGTACAATGATATGAATCATACCAAATATTCTTCAGATTGTACATTGAGGATTCTTATGCTGCAATGACTCTCAGAAATTGTGAAAGGAAATGAATGCTCTTATTACAGAAGCACCTTTCTCATTTATCTCAGATTTAGACTCAGTCCCATTAAGTCAGCTTTTAGCTCCCTCATGTAGGAATGGTGGTATAAATCTAAAGAGAAAACTGTCATATGGAGTTGTGTGAACTTATTTGCTATATTTTATTCCTTGGTTGAAAAGGAAAGAGTTGATTGGCAGGCAGTTTGAAATATGAAAGAGACTGGTTAGGAATTTATTGGTTAAAAGAATTTAATGAGGCATCTGATTAGCATTTTCCTTGGACTTAATCAAAAGGAGCTCCTTTCCCTAGTTATTCTTTGGATGAAAACAAACAAACAAACTAAAATAATAAGAAATGATCAAAGAGCAGAGCTGTAGCTAACAAGCATTATGACAACATTTCTGTACCTGAGAAAATGAGGAATACAGGTCACAGGTAGATGGGGGATTTTCTCCCTTCCTAGTTGTAGGAAGTTCTGGGACACTGTCCCACTTCACTTATTTAATCATTCAAAGTGATGCTTAAATACAGGATGCATACTGAATTTTCATGACTCAAATTTATTTTTATAGGTACCAGCAATATATATGATAGAAATCTAAGCTTCACAATTGTTTAAAAGGGATTCTTCCTTTCAATACACGTGGATTTTCCAATCTCAATGGTTTTTTTTTGGCACTGGGGATTGAACCCAGGGGCATTCTACCTCTGAACTACACCCCCAGCCCTATTTTTTATTCTTTATTTTGAAACAGGGTCTAAGTTGCAGAGGGCCTCACTGAGTAGCTGAGGCTGGCCAAGAGCCCGGATCCTCTGGTCTCAGTTTCCCAAGTACTGGGATTACAAGCTTGTGCCACCATGCCTGGCTCAATGTTTTTGACTATGCTCTTCAGGCAGCATCTCCTTAAAGTTTTACATGATGTTCCCTTCATTCAAGACTGTGCCAGCTTTTCTCTGCCTAGTTAATATTATGAGATACATATTATGGGAATGTCCTGGTATGACCTCCATCTTCTAGATTATATTATTAATCATTTTGGGAATATTCTTTTGTATTTTCTCTAAACCCTCAATCACTGAACTAAACTTCTATGGCTCCTCTTGTAAATACAATTTCTAAATAAAAGAAATTGGTATTTAATTTATAAAGGAAATTATCTCAACATTTTCAAAGACAAATTGGGATTTTTAAGATCATTTCTGGAAATTACTATTGTACAGAAATTAAACTTACTTTCACGGGTTACATTATAACTAAACACGGAAGTTACAGAAAAATACATTTCATTTCCTGATGATTAAATTTTAATGTCATGTCAACCTTAATTGCAGGCTATGATCTCAAATTTGTTTTCTCATCTCAAGAAAACTACTAGTGGCTCCAGATGTCATAATAATGACCTAGCCACACTTGATTTGGATGAAGGAGGCAACTGATTTATTCATTTATTTTCTCAAGAAAATTCATAATTCAGTGGGCACCATATTAAACATTGGGGTAAAAGAAATGTACAAAGCAATGGAATAAAAATAACTCTCATTTATATAAATATTAACACTTGAAGAATATGTGATGTAGCATGTCCTAAAGTTTGACTTAAAGGAGCTTTTATTCCCAGGTAAATGGGGATGGGAGTTTAGCTACACATTTAAAAAGCTGAAGAGATTGCAAAACTAAATCATATCAGACCCTGCAGAGTAGCATAAATAGGATTGTATCTCTGCATTTTCAGTAGTTAATATGCAGATAGAGCACTTTTGTGGAATTAGTTTGGCTCCTATTCAGCTCCCAGCAATATCAATATTAAATCTCTAGTACCGTTGAATAAGTAGGGGATTAACATATTTCCAGATACACTTTACTGTGTACCATAATGGTTGATTTCTTGTATTGAAAAAAAGAAGAAAGAAAAAAATCTGAAGTTACAACACAGACAAATGGCTTCACTCTAAAGACATGGGAAATTGTAACAATTTTGGATATAAATCTGTTGAGTATATTTAAGAACACTGAAAAGGGAAAAGATTCCTTTTGGCTTCATTTTAACATGACCAGTTATTGATATTTTTGTAGAAATGGCATTTTCCTGATATAGATGATGAATATTGGACTTGTTAATAATTTATTAAGACATCACAGTTGAAATATTATTAATTACCCCTCTTTCTTTATCCTTTTTCCTCTCCCTTTTAGGCAAGTGAGTATAACAAAAATTCATAGCTGCTCTCTGTAATGTTCCTATAGCAAGTTCTATTTTGTTTGTGCTTTGTCTTCCAGTTTCCTTTTGCTATTTGGCACATTATATATAAAAATTAGAATATCTGTCACTAGTATTGTAGATTCTGCCAAACAGAACCATCAATATGAAAAATAAAAAAAAAACTTCCTTTGGTAGATCACCCTTCAGCCGATCACAGTGACAAAATAATTGTAGGACCAGTAGATTAGTCAGACCACATGGGCACAGGACACAGAGGCTGTGACAGCAGCAAATGTGCTATTAAGAAAGTCGCCAAGTAAGGGCATGCTGTTCTGACACTTCCCGTGCTGTCTGGGAACATAGAATGCCTTCTCTGAGTGAATGTCAGGGCACAGTGATTAGCATAATTAAAACATACATATATGGCACATTTGTAACTGTTTAAAGATACAGCAAGTAAAGGTTAGTCACAGTTGGAAATGTGCCATCGTGACTGTGGCCTGAGGATACCACTGAGTTCAGGTATTGGAGATAACCCCCATCTAAAGACAGCACAGCCCTCAACTCAAGGGCTTTGTCTCAGGAAGGCATGGAACCAGAATCTATTTAGTCACAGTACGGTCTGAAAGAAAATATAATCTCATTGGCTTCAACCCATTCAGTTTTTCTTACCAGGAAGCAGAAACCAAGAAATTCTTATGTTTTATAGAGAAGCCAGAAAACATTTCTCCCTCTGTGACACTCTAGCAATAAAACAGTCTGGAAAGCCACATTCATTACTATGCAGTGAAGGTTGAATTGGCAAGCTTCGTGTCAATTAGTGCCTGGGCCTACTCTAAACTTTCAAATGCACTAATACCATGAATAACTATACATGGTTATGTGTACCATAGAGATTGGGGGTTATATATTTCGGAATCTGGATAATTTATTTTTGAAAAATGCACTGTGTAATTTACGATTAAAATGAGCTTTCGACATAAAGAAAAATAGGGTGTATGTGTGTATTTAATTAGTAGACTGGTTTACTGTAAAGTGATTACTAGCATGATATTTTAATGTATATAATAACCTAGGAAAAGATACAGATTTATTTTCCTAGAATTGTAATGCTAAGGAACAATACTACTTATTTCTTTATCTAACAAATTAAACCCTGAGCTTAAATTGTGAATTCTTAATTCAAATAGCTACCTGTTTAAAAAAAAATCTCCTTCAAACTGTCCATCTAAATTATAAATTAATTTTAGTCATCAAGTATTTGAATCTCATGTTAGAATTTTAAAGATTTTAGAGAGAATAAACATTTCTTGTTTATGCCAAATAACTAAGTAATTCAACATTATCTAAGGGATCACAACTTGGAATGTGTTTAAAAATTTCATAAGCACCTTTCTTCAGGTGACAATAACATGGAGGTACCACCAGCATTTCATATGTGGGGCCAACCCACGTTATCATGTAAGGCATGTATCAACTGCCCCTTCCCAGCTACTGGAGGCAATTTCCACTTAGACATCTCCATTTCTCTTCTCTAGCTGAGAGATTTTTGCAGCACCAGAGTTTATTCAGCCACAGGCTGATGTAACTTAGAACTGAGAAGTAATTAAAGGCTCCAGTGGGTCATGGAAATCTATAGATAAATATGTCAGCCTTCCTCAACTCAGTATGATATTTTTATTGGTGCATTATATTTATATAAGATTTAGTGTGATAGAAACCTACATGCACACGACAGTTGTGTTTCCCTCCAGGTCCCACTCCTATCCCTCCCGTCCCTGTACATAATAATAAAGTTGGTATTGATAACTTCATGTGTGAACATAGCACTATTTGAACTCTTCCCTTCATCAAATCTCTCCTTTTACCTCCCTACCTCCCTCCCCAAATTCCCTTCCACTATTCTACTAGCATCTCTCCTTATTTATCTGAAGTCCCTTTTGTTTCCCAATTTCTCCATAGCTTCCACATATGAGTGAAAGTATATGGTCCATTACTTTCTGATCTGGCTAATCTCACTTAGCATAATATTCACTAGTTCCAGCCATTCTCTTGCAATGACATATTTTTGTCCTTCTTTATGGCTGAGTACAATTCCATTGTATGTATATACCATAGTTTAATAATCCATTCATGTGTTGAAAGACACCTAGGCTGTTTCAAAGTTTAGGTATTGTGAATTGTATTTCTATAAACATGTATATGCACATATCCCTATAATATTCTGACTTCGATTCCTTTGGGAAGATCCCCAAGAGTGGTATAGATGAGTCGTATGGTGGTTGCATTTCCAGTCTTTTGAGAAACCTCCACTCTCATCTCCATAGCAGTTTTACTAATTTGCAATTCTACCAACAGCATATAGGTGCTTCTATTTTCCCATATCCTTGTCAGTATTTATTACTGTTTGTATTTTTTTCTTAAACAAATAACCCAGTAAGAAATGGGCAATTGAATAGACATTTCACAAAAGAAGAAATACAAATGACCAATAAATACATGAAAAATGTTCAACACCATTAGCAATCAGGGAGATGCAAATCAAAACTACACTGAGATTCCATATAACCCCAATCAGAATGGCAATCATCAAGGAATCAAACAACAATAAATGATGGCAAGGATGTGGGGAAATAGGAACTCTTCTACACTGTTGGTGGGTTTGCAAATTAGTGCAGCTGCTATGGAGATCAGTGTAGAGATTCCTCAGAAAACTCAAAATGGATTCACCATATGATCCAGCGATACCACTCCTGGATATCTTTCCAAAGGGACCAAAATCAGAATATTATAGTAATATATGCATATACATGGTTATAGTAGCACAATTCACATTAGCTAAATTATGGAACCAATCTAGGTGTCCATCAATAAATGAATGGATTACAAAATTATGGGATATCCACACAATGGAATTCTACTCAGCAATAAAGAAGAACAAAATTATGTCATTAGCAGGAAAATTAATGGACCTGGAGAACACTATTTTAAGTGAGATTAGCCAGTCACAGAAAGTAAAGGTTCCTATGTTTTCTCTCATATGTGGAAGCTGGGGAATAATCGGGATACCAGAGGGACTTCAGATAATGGAGGAGGAACTCCAGTAGAGCCAGGGAGGTGGTCTAAGGGAAGAGGTGGAGGGAGAATCAATGAAGGAATCACTTCCATTGACATTATGTACATATGTGAGAATACCAATGTCAATCTCCATATCCTGTGTGGGGAAGGGGGTAGTGGGGAGGGAATGGAAGGGAAGCCCACCAAGTACTGAGTGCATGTATGTCACTATCACTATGAACTGTTTTATGATGCGAGACTATAAAGCACCAATAACAGTATAAAAAAAAACAGGGTCTCACTAATTTGCAGAGGACCTCATTAAGTTGCTGAGGCTGGCCACAAACTTGTGATCCTCCTGTCTCAGCTTCCCAAGTACTGGGATTACAGGTGTGCACCACCACACCTGGCTTTGTTTGTATTCTTTATGATTACCTTTCTAACTGGAGCTAGATGAAACCTCAGTGTCATTTTGATTTGCATTTCCCTGATTGCTAATGATATTAAAACATTTTTTCGTATATTTATTGGCTATTTGTATTTCTTCTTTTGAGAAGTGTCTATATAGAACCATTTCCCTTTATTGATTGTTTTAAGTTCTTCATAAGGTATGATACTTCTAAGGCAGAATTCATATGAGAATGCCCAGTGGGCTATTCAGAAAATGCCCAGTGGGCCGGGCCCTAGTTATCTACAGCACTATCCCACACATTAACTCACCTTTTGTTTCCTTTTCTTCTACACCACACTCGTGTCTATGTATGATATAAACCTTTTTTAATATAAGTAAAAATACAAAGGGATAAATTCTCTGGAGATGACTGTATATTTACTTGGCATGAACCCACTAATATAAGTCACTCTATTTTGAAGGCATAGGTGAATTTTCTTAATATGAACCAGACATGATAGTCAGTAAATTTGCCTGGCTACTACTAAATCTTTTTAACATGCATTTACTTAATAAGTGTACACATAGCATGTGAAAATATACCATCATCATTCTCAGTACTTCATATGGGTGGGGGGAGGTAGGGGGGACATTAAGAGCTGTGTGCATGTATGTTAACATCAAATAGATATTCATTGTGATGTGACACTACAATGCACCAATAAAAGCATGTTTACAGAAAGAAAATAAATAAATGTACACATAGGAACTACTCGTCACCTCAAAGTTAAGCTATATTATGAAACAAACAGATAATGTCAGCGTAACAAAGAAGCAAGTTAGAAATTATATAGGGGCAGAGGGAAGATGTGATTATACATAGGTATCTTGACCACAAGTCAAAGTGATTATGGCCTCGAGAGAGAAGAAAGAAAGCACTCCAAAAATGTCATACTAACTTAAGTCACACAATAGGAAGGAATTGCTTAGGAAAGGGACATATATCTATAGGCATCATTGGTTCCAAAAAGCATATATGAATTATAGCACAGTAGAATTAATGCTATAGAAAGTTAAAGTGTATTTAATGTACTACTTAAGAAGTTGGGTAAACGTGTAGTAGGTTTTAGGCAAAGCATTTCAAATTGTTAATTGGTTTTAATGTGGTACTCATAAGGGTAACATCTGGGAATGCTCTAATGCAGATCACATTATTTCCTGATGGTGTTCAGCTAATGTGGTTTAACTGCAATTAGGTTTTTCAGCGCATACTTAGATTGAAAAAATATGTTCACACCAGTACAATATTTAAAATTTAAGATAATTAGCAACCTATCATCAATATGAATATTAGTTAAGGCCAACCAATACATTCATTCATTTATTTAACAAAGATTTATTGAGCATCAACTATATCTAGCACCATGTTGAAAATACAGTGGTATGCAATGACAAACTTAATATCTGCCTTCATATATATTTATATTCTAATAAGCAACAGTAACATATGTATATTATATATAATATACATATATTATAATATGTATAATAAATAAAGTATGTAATATATAACATATATTATGTAATATATATTACATATGTAATATATAATAATAAACTATGTAGTATATAATATAAATAAATATATAATATATTATATTAGAATATATATTCTAATAAGCAACAGTAACATCAACCAAATGATTATAAAAATAAGTATAAGATTACATTTGTATAATATATGTGGATACAATGCATTATGTGGTGAAGGCCTGGGGACTTGACCCATATAGAAGGTCCAGGGAAGGATCCATGAGGAAATGACATTTGAACTGAGATCTGAATGATTAATAGAGAAAGATTTTTAATTGAGAGGGTAGAAGCAAAATAATTAGAAAATGACCACATTTTTCTCTTGAGTAGACCATTTGGTTGTGACGCAGACAATAGGATATATAACCAGCTTTGATGCTATGGACCAAGTAGGAGGCCTTGGCAAAGACTGCTCAAAGGGAAATAAATCTAGCTTAAACTAGGGGAAATAGTCATGAATCTGAAAAAATGACATAATTTCAAGAGATAGTGATGACTGTGGGCTGAAAGAAAGAGAAACAGATAAAGAATGACTGCTTGTTCTCTGGGTGGTAGAACTAGATTGAAGGAGGAATTAGAGGAACACGTACGGAAGCAGGAAAACTAGAAGATAACTTTTTTCAGGTGCATTCTGAGTTTGGTTGGGGGCAGATTGACTTTGAGTAGTCATCAAGATGCTCAAAGGGAGATATCAGTAGGCATCTGAATATTTATGAGAATGGAAATTGAAGAACAGGTCAGGTTCAGAGACAGAAATGTCAAATCTTGGCACCGTACAGATTGTAATTGATTTTGATTGTATAGCTGAGATTTCCGAGAAAAAGAGTGTAGGACGAGACAAGAAGCCTGAGAAAGAGCTTCCAAGATGTCTGATGCTTCGTATTTGGACAGTGTTCAAAACAAAATATAAAAGATAGTAGAGTGAGGTAGAGGGAAACCAGAAAAGGTATAATCAAAGCAACCAAGGGAAGAGAGTGCTCCAAGAAAGGTTAAATGGTAAGTTTTGGGGAAGGAACAAGAGAACAAGTAAAAATGACTTTCTTTGCTTTGGTAGCAGGCAAGGAACAGACAGCTGAATGAAAATCGTGATGCTACCATTTTATATTCACTCTCTAAAGTGGATTAAATTTTTAGAAGGTCTCCCCATCTATATAGTCTAAATAGTATTAATGAATTCATAGAAATATTGTCTGGATTAAATGAGATAGTGTTTCCCTAGTAGTCTGCAAACACATAAACAATTACTTAAAATTTCAGCAAGGGCAGAAGAGGATTTTGGTTGGGTTTATAATATCTCTATTACTTTTTCCACATTCATTATAACCAAGAGAAATTGAATTTCTGATTTTGATCTTTAGAAAAAAGTGGCAAATCCAGGGAGCACAGAGTGACTCCTAGACCAATTTAAGAAGCTAAAGAGTCACAAAGCTGTGGTTGTTACAGAACGAATAACAGTTAAAAAAACACATTTATTGAGCATCTCCGGGAAGGAAATGATAAATCTGCTTTGGGACATTCTCTGATGCTATCCTCATGCCTGACACAATTCCTAGTTTGTTACTTGCATCTCTTATGAGGCTGTGGCCTTTTCTTTTATCCATGATATGACCCATTTTGGGGATAATGGGTAGCTTCTTTATGAAAATTCCTAATGCTGATGTTCCACTCTGTTTAGTGGTAGCCAAGCAGATTTGCTAATGACTATGTCTGACTGATGTTAGGAATATTCACCTATCCCTTTGAAATAATAATAGCTTATGTGAGTTGTTTTCTGTACCTTTAGTGTCCAAATAAATCATCTGAGAAACTTGTTAAAAACTGTATCTCAGCCTTCACTGTCAGAGTTTCTGATCCAGTAAATCTTGCTTGGCATGCAGAAATCTCAACGATTCAAAAGCCATCAGCGTAATTCTGACATATATTGAGCATTTAGCAGAGGAGGTGTAGTGACTTAGGATTATGGACTCTCTCTAACTGGATGGGTTAGATAGAAATCAAGGCTCTGTCACTTAGTAGCTGCAAGACCTTAGGCAATTTACTTAAGCGTTAAGTTTCTCTGTATGCAAAACAAGACTCAAAATAGTAGCTACATCTTTGTTTTATACTGAAGATTAAATGTGTTCATCATAAAGCACTTTTTACAGTGCCTGACATGTACTAAGTGCTTCTCTTGGGTTGAGTTTCTTGGAGACCAAAGTCTAGGACAACCATTTGGCTTCAGGTGCTAAGGAGAGGTGATCTTAGGAAACACAGGCAAGGAATAAAGAGAGAGGAAAGGGAGAAAGGCCAGAAGAGTGTGAATCGATGACCTAACCAGCTACTGGGGGCAAGTGTGGTTCAACGCCATAGAGGGCCTTCTGAGAAACATGTCAGAATTTTCCCACAGAGAAAGGGCAGACTAGGGGTTTTATCCATTCATTCTTGCCCCCCATTAGTTGAAAGCTGCTCCAGGGAAGTACTTTGACCTCACTCCTGGGATGTGCCTGTGCACGGCTGATCTGTCCTTCTTGGTTCTAGAGAAAGTCTGGTGGTCCATGTTAGAAACACCACTGGCAATCTGACAGAACGTTGGCACCATGCAGGGAGCTTTCAGAGAAGAGCTGAAATGGGGCGGGAGCAAAGTTATGTTACAGCTACATCACAGGTAGGCATCTGCTACAATTGGTAACCCCAAATGACACACTGTGGACTCAGTAAATGTTAGTCATTATCAGATTTATTAAGCCAAGGTGTGTGTGTGTGTGTGTGTGTGTGTGTGTGTGTGTGTGTGTGTGTGTTACTGGGGATTGAACCTAGGGGAATTTGACCTCTGAGCCCTATTTTATTTTGAAATTGGGTCTTTCTAAATTGTTGAGGCTGATATTGAATTTGCAGTACTCCTGTCTCAACATCTAGGTTGACACCCTAGTAGGTATTTTTATACATTTATTGGTACATTATAGTTTTATATCATAATGCAATTCATAGTGATAGTGACATACATGCACACAGCACTTGGTAAGCTTTCCCCTGACTCCTCCCCCACCTTCCCCAAACAAGATTTTGAGATTGGCATTGGTATTCTCACCTCCCAAGTACTGGTATTACAAGTGTTCACTACCACACCTAAGTTCTTTTGGATTCTTATTTCATTTACTGTGCCAAACTGATAACGAGAGATGAAAATCAAAATGGGCAAGATTGCACTAAGAAGAGGCGGTCATGTTTTAAAACCTTGTTGTCTTTTGCCATGGAGACATACTTCAGTGGGGATCTTCTGATGGTAAGAGTGAAGACATGTATATCCCCAGATTAAGCTCATGGAGTACTTAGCAGCAGCTTTATATACTTTAGGAGAACAAGAGTTTAAAAAATTACATATTCACTTATGAAACATTAGAAGTCATGCCAATTAGGATTCCTGCACTTTACAATCTACTCTTTTTTTTGTGATTTAGGCTGGGTGTGGCTGATCTAAGCCTTTTTAGTTTATCTCCTTCCTCTTGACATCTCACTATCAAGCAGTTCCTCTAAGAGTGGTTGTGAAATTCAGGGCCAGGGAAGTTTTAAACATTATGAGTTCATACCTCAGTTTAACAAAAAGGAATTTGAAAATTATTCAGTCAAGTGATCTTTAAATTATAGAATTTCAGAATTTACTATTGCCTTAAAAGTCACTAATTGGCTTAGTTCCTAATGGGTATTTTTTATTTTTTTTGTTAAGCTGGTTAAGAACACAGTCAAACCTGAATGATAAAATTATTATTTGAAGTTAACATAAAGTAGCAGAGTACAGAAATAATCAGCAGTCATAAACGTGCAATGATTTTTTGGAAAATATTGGCAAAAATATTATGTTCATTTGCAACAAAGAAAATTGATAACAAATATTATGAAACAAATATTATGTTCATTTGCAACAAAGAAAATTGATTGCAACAAAGAACACATAGGAGAAGCCTGAACATATTGATCGATTATCTTGAATTAAATATAATTATTTGAAAATTACAGCTCATCGCTTAATACCATAAAACAATACAATGCAATACATTGCTTGTAGATCCTTCCATATTCAAGAGTTGAAACAATAGCCCAAAGGAGCATTTTTTTTTCTTAAAAGATTATTTTGCTAAGATTGAAAGGTGAAATCACCGATCTGCTGAGGAGTGATTTTGAAGTGGGACCCGGTGCTGTGCCTGCACTTGGGCTGAGCAGACCAGCTGTGCGCGCTGTTCTGTTGGAAGGAGCGCCTGCTGAGACCGTTGCTGGCATGCGTCCCTTAATTTCTTGAATTATCATATCCTTATAATCAGTTTCAGAGCCATGACACCATTATGAACACTGAAACACTAGGTTCCAGGAGCGATTCTGAGAGATGTGGTTTGAAGTGGAATATTTTATTTAGCCTCTTATCATTCAATGTGGTATGGATTTATACATATATGTATATACACATAGATTTTTTATGTTTGTCTTATCTAAGCTATGAGCCTCTTACGTTAATTTATCATAATGAGGTTTTAGACCCCCAAATGGTTTTCAAGTAGTTAAGAAGTATTACCTCACTTAAGAAGGCTGAATCACAGAAAACGTATTTGGATTGTGCATACAGTAAGAGAAGAAAAAAAAAAGCATGTCTTAAAGACACAGGGTAGGGTCCAAAATAATGGCTATATTTTTAACTGAAAGGGACAGTGGTATTCTTTTCAATTTAATGATTAACCTTCTTTTTATGGGAATGAATAAATGAAGTCACCTGGGCCATAATAATCATGTTTATATAAGGCTCCAGTATTCCTTTTTTATCTTTTCAATATTTATTTATTTATTTATTTATTTTTGTAAAGGGGATTGAACCAAGGGACATGCTACCTCTGAGCTATACCTCCATCCCTTTTTATTTTTTATTTTCAAACAGGGTCTTGATAAGTTGTTGAAGGTCTAAGTTGCAGAGGCTAGCTTAAAACCCATGATCCTCCTGTCTCAGCCTCCCAAGTACTGGGGTTACAGGCATGTGCCATCATGCAGGGAATTTTTTTTTATTTATTTATTCACTACTGGTGATTGAACCCAGGGATGCTCAACATTCTCAGATTTTTATTTTATTTTATTTTATTGAGTCAGAGTCTCAATAAGTTGCCTGGGCTGGCCATGAATCTGTGATCCTCCTGACTCAGCCTCCTGAGCATCTGGCATTAACAGGCATGTGCTGCCATGCCTGGTGTCTTTTTGATATTCTTTTTTATACTTATTTATTTATTTATTTATTTATATTTGGTGCATCATAATTTTACATCATATTGGGGTACAGAATGTCAGAAAAACATATGCACACAACTCTTGGTGCCCTCCCCGCCGAGTCCCACCCCCTCCCTCCCCATCCCCCCATATGACTTTGAGATTGGAATTGGTAATTTTGTATACATTCATAGCATTGTTTCAACTATTGCATTCTTTATGACTTCACTTCTCCTCTCTCCCTTCCCTAATCCCCCTCAGTCACTCCCCTGGAGTCTCTGCTCCTCTATCTGATATGCTCTTATTTTTTAATATCTCTCAGACAGGAAAATGGATGGAACTCTCGAGAATATTATAGTAAATGAGTATAGCCAGTCTCAAAAAACAAGTAGATGTATGTTCTATTCTTTCAATATTCTTAAATCATTAGTTGCCATTTTATTCCGTGTAGTTTAGCACTCCTTGGAAACATCAGGGACTTTTGAAATTAGTGAGAATTTTAAGTGTTCAATCCAGGGAACAAGAATTATTATTTTTATTATTATTATTATTATTATTATGGATACTAATATTTTATAGAACATTTTGAGAGTATTAAATAGTATGATCTTTCTCCATATTTTTCAATTACAATTCTTGATAAGAGGTGGAATATGAGGTGGTGATATAAACAAAGATGAGAAGACCAGAAGAGGAGCCCATGTTCAGGGAAAATTAGAAGCTCAGATTAGGAGCACATTGGGTCTGAAGTGGCAGAGACATTCATTCATGTGGAAGAATCAGCAGGTCACTTTTACATGCTCTACTGAGCCAAATGCTGAGATTCCCTCAAGCAAATTAATAATGTTTACTTTCTCATATTTGTAATGACCTTATGAATTCATTAAAAACCCTCTAATTTGGTGATGAGAGTCTAAAGTGAGCAACAGGAAGGAGCAAAATAAAAAGTCTCAAATGTTTGCGCCTCTAGTTTGGAGTGGACTCAGCCCTGAACTAAGCATGAAGGTAATAATATTGAACTTTCTGGGCCAAAATTGCTATACATATGCTGATGACACACATTATCCATATTTCTAGATGATATTTCTTCTTATAGCCAATTGAGTAAGTCAATGTAAATGCTCATGTATTTGAAATATGTGATAGTGAGAAGGAATTTTTTCCCATCCATCCATCCAATATCAGCTCCTTTTGTATTCTCTATTTCAGTGAATAATACCCCAAAACTATAAAATTAGCATCCTGGAGAGTATGTATTTTTAAACTAACAGGACTTTCTTTTCAAAAGAAGCATATAGATAGAATATGCCTTTATTTCTGTCTTTTCAGTGTCATTTGGAAATGGTGCCCAAATAAGAGCGCAGTTTATGATTTGTTATTTTTACCATATATGTTTGCTACCTGTATTCCTGGATTTTAAAATATGTAAGTAAAGTATCTTCTGTTTATCTTCCATTCTAAACCACCCCAACAAAACAAAACAAAACAAAACAATTAAGTTGTTATTTACTTAAGACAACTCAATCATGAGCCAGTGGTTCAGGGTTCTTCATAGCAGCAAATTTAACCAGATTTATTCTATTATTTTGTCTCCACCATCTTCAGTGAACACAATAATTTATTTTATGCCTGATGATCTTCGTCATGTTCTCTTCCATGAAAGAGATAGAAAATCTCTCAACATGCACAAAAAATCAACACAAGATATATCAAAGACCTAGAAATTAGGCCGGAAACTTTGCAATTACTAGAAGAAAATATAGGATCAACTCTCTAACATGCAGGCACTGGTAGAAACTTCCTCAACAAGACCCTCCAAAGCTCAGGAAATAAAACCAGGAATCAACAAATGGGATGGCATCAAATTAAAAAAGTTTCTGTGCAGCATATAATTGAGGGTATGAAGAGATAGCCCACATAATGATAACAAAGTCTTGCCAGCTACTCCTCTGGTAGAGGAGTAATATTTAGAATATAGGAAGAACTAAAAAATTTAACATATAAAAAACAAATAACCCAATTAAAAATGGGCAGTGGAACTGAATAGATACTTCTCAAAAGAAGAAATACAAATGGCCAATAAATACATAAAAACAATGTTCAACATCATTAGCAGCCAGGGGGATGAAAATCAAAACTACACTAAGATTCTATTTAACTCTAGTTTGAATGGCAATCATCAAGAATGAAAACAGTAATAAATGCTGTCCTGGATGTGGGGAAATAGGAACTCTTATACACTGGCGGTGGGATTATAAATTAGTACAGATACTATGGAGATTAATATGGTGGTTCCTCAAAACACTAGGAATGGAACCACCATGACCCAACCACTCCTCTGTATATTTCCAAAGGAATTATGAATATCCATGAATATCCATGTTAACGGCAGCACAATTAAAATTGTATAATTTTGAATAACCAAATTATGAAACAAACCTAGGTATCTGTCAAAAGATGAATGAATAATGAAAATGTGGCATATACATCCAATGAAATTTTACTTGGCCATAAAATAGAACAAAAATGTCATTTTCAGGAAAAAAGGATGGGGAATATTATGCTTAGTGAGATCAGCATAGTCCAGGGTCATATCTCAGAAAGTCCAGGGTCATATGTTGTCTCTGATATGTGGTAGCTAGAAAGAAAATAAGAAACAAAAGGTTCTTCAGGCAAATGAGGAGAGAGAGCAGTAGGATAGTGCAAGGGGATTGGGTGAGGGAGGTGGCGAGGGGAAAAAGGAGAATTGATGGAGGAAACAGTTCAAATAATGCTATGTCCATATATGAAGACATCACTACCGAACTCACTAACATGTAGGAAGAAGGAGGCAGGGTAGAATGGGGTGTGATCCAGAGAGAATCACACCAAGTGTTGTGTGCATGTGTATTTGTAGCACTTTGAACCTCAATAATTGAATCCAGTAGTGTTCTACTATTGAGCAACACCCCAATCCTATTTATATATGTATGTATGCTTTTATATATTTCTCTTTCTCTCTCTCTCTCTCTCTCTCTCTCTCTCTCTCTTTATTTCTTTCTTTTGAAACAGGAACTTGCTAAGTTGCTGAGACTGGCCTCAAACTTGCACTCCTCCTGTCTCAGCTTCCCAAGTACTGCGATTCTAGACATGCACCACCATGCCTGGCTCAAAATCTTTATTTGGCCATTTTATCTGTTTATTTAATTACTAGCTCTGTTCCCACTATTCCTCTGAATATGTTCAAGAAGCTCAATTAATTTGCAAGGTGTAAAATACGCAATCTAAGTACCCAATTGCTATAGTCCCAAGCCAACTTATGGGGGCCTCCAGAACCACAGGATTGATCTGTTATTTCCCATTTCAAACTTATTTCAGTGGCAAAACTGACTCCTAGAGCCATAAAAAATTGTAAAATGGAAAATAAAACTTAATAGTTAACATTTTATAAAACATTTTATATGCCTAAATCAGTCTTGCATCCAAATATATGAGGAAATTGGTATTTACTTGTATGTATGTACACATTATTTATTTGTGTAAAGTGTGATTACTACATGGTTAAGTATTTCAGTAACTGAAACCAAAATAAAGAAGTCTGCATTAGCACAATACTATAGTTATTATTTTAGAAAAATAAATATTTGTATGATGTCTGAAATCCATGGATGGATAAGTCAGATTATTACTGTCTGATTCCTTATCAGTCTAATTGTCCAGTTACTTGAAAATAGCAACCACTTTCATCAAGTTAGCTCCAACTTACAAATGGATTTTGGAGAATTTAGCCAAGTGTTGCATTCTACCAGTGTCTACACTTAAAAATTCTTATTATAATATTAATATTAAGACGGGCATCATGGTGTACACCTGTAATACCAGTAACTTGGAGGCTGAAACATCAGGATTGCAGGTTTGAGGACAGCCTCATCAACTTATGGAGACTCTCAGCAATCTCCTGAGACTGTTTCAAAACAAAAACATAAAAAGGGCTGGGCATATAGCTCGGAGGTAGAATGCACCTGGTTTGAATCCCCAGTACCACAAAAATTAAAAAAATATATTAATATTAAAATAAAAATAAAAGTATATTAAAGAATACTACGTTAATATTCTCTATATGTCTGTGAGAATTAATAAAAATACAAGGTTATATACTATCTCTTTGGGAATTGGTTTTATAATAATTTAAAATTTTAATTTAGAATTAGCCAGAGGGCCTCCAAGATATTAATGTTGAGGTTTTCCTTTCCCAGAACACTAGGGCTCTAAGCAGCTTGTCAGTTTATATACCCATTTACAATTATTATTATTTTTTAAATTTTGAAACAGGGTCTTGCTAAGTTACTGAGGGTCATGCTAAGTTGCTAGGCTGTCCTTGAACCTGCAATCCTCCCGTCGTAGCCTCCCAAGTACTGGGATTACAGGCATGTGCCACCATACTAATTTATATGCTGTTTATAAAGAATCTGAATGGGGTTCCTTACTAAAGAATTTAGAAAAAACTTATTTGAGACAATGGTATTATATTGAGTGATACAAATATACATTTCATCAACAATTAATTCACTTTTCAATTATATAATTATCATTATAACAAGAAGAAACATGATTCAGTGGTAAAAAGTAAATTTTGGAGTTGATCAGTCCTTGATTTTGTCTGGACTGTGCCATTAACTAGATGTGAAGCTTGAGAAAATTGCCTCATTTGAAAAGCAATGGCCTTCTTGGGTAAGACATGGAAAGACATGGAGATAATTAAGCTGAGCTATCAGGGCATCTGAGGATTAGAGGTAGTGTATATACACCTAATCCTTCACCAGCATCTCCAATCCAGCCTTACTAGAGATGTGGAAATCCCCCAATCCAAGCTAGTTTTTTGCAGGGTTCCATTTTCCTAGTATGTTGCAAGGGCCTTGTAGAAGCCTTCTGTATTTATCCCATGTCTTGCTATTCTATTGTGAGAACTTCAGTGTCCTGATACAGAAAGGTCTCTGGACTGCCTACTCCTGCTGCTGTGGCTATGATAGCTCTTGTTTTCTGAGCTACACTCACTCTACTTCTTAATTTCTTTGCAAAGAACTGCTATAGTGAATTCATATGTGTTTGCTTCCATTGCTGAATTGCACAACTTATTATAGATTTGAACTTTCTTCTTTTTAAAAGTTTTTGTTTTTATTTTGAATCTGGCAACTATTTACAACATTGCTTTTTTGTATCCTTTTTACTTTCTTTTGTTTTATTGGACATATGTTCATGATAAAAACCTACTAATTCAGAAAAATAAAAGTGTATAACAGTCTTAATTTACATACACCTCTCAGGAATCACCAATTTTATTATTAGGTTTCTAAACACACACTCATACACATGAGTTGGTACATATATACAAAAAGAAAGATCCATGAATAATAAAATTTGATATGTAGGCAGCAAGAAAAATTTTATAAGGTTATTAATTATGTTTAAATAAAGCATAGTGAATTTTTACTTAAATTCAACATGAAAACAAACCAAAGGAAAAAACTGTAGCACTTTCTCTACTTCAGAAATGCATTGTTGATTTTGTTGGCATCCAAGGTACATTTCTCCTAAAAAGTCCCCAATGTTAATGTGAGATGCCATTAAAAAGATGGAATCCATTATTAAACTATTTATTTTCTAGTGAACTCCTGGTAGAATGTTTTTACCATACCTCCTCATTGAGAATTTAGCTACATGAAGGTTCTGAGACTTTTGTTTGTTTGTTTGCTTTGCTTGCCTGCTTTTAAGCTTTTTACCTCATCTGGAGTCTCAGCTTTATCTCATTCCCCTAAATGGCATTAAAAACCGTAGGTCCTAGGTTTTTAAAATTCACAGGTGCATTCACAGCAGCTCTACTTGCTAATTTAGTAGTCCTACTCATCTTTATTTTCAGCCCCTGTGAATTTCACTCAGTTTGTTTTACTTTCAGCTGTGCATTTAAAAATGTTTGGAATAATTTATATAGCACTCCTCCATGTTTTAGAACTGGAGGGTTGTACAGAATATTCAGCCTACCATAGAGGTGGAAATGAGATTCCCCATCACATTTTCATCTCAGCCTCCCACCCCCTGGATTTTTGGCTTCTGTTTTTGTTTAGAGTAATTGATTCATTACCTTATGTATGCTATTTTCTTTTTTTTATTTTTATTTTTTTGTGGTACTGGGATTGAACCCAGAGGCATTCTACATTTGAGCTACACCCCAGTCCTATTTTTTACTCTTTATTTTGAAACCGGGTCTCACTAAGTTGCGGAGAGCCTCACTAAGTAGTTGAGGCTGGCTGCGAACCTGGATCCTCCGGTCTCAGACTCCCATGTACTGGGATTACAAGCATGTGCCATCACGCCCGGCTATGTATGCTATTTTCTATCTTCATCAGTTTATTCCTTTTTTTGCCCTAACTATTAGAACAATCAGTATTCAGGGTACTGACCCACTTCTTTTAAAACTAATTTTTTAAAAATATTTAAATTAAGATTATTTTGATTGAGAGTCACACAGATGCAAAACACAGTACCTTAAATCAGATTATGTTTCACTCTCCTGTTCAGGTCTGAAATGGGTGCCCTCGGCTTGCACGGTAGGTAATTTTCCTCCAAGAAACCCTTGTTTCTTCCAGCTAGTTCATCAGTTCTAGCACATGATAGGGGCTATTGTTCCAGCCACTATTTCCAGTTTTGGACAATAGAATATAGCAAGGAACAAACAATTTTTAAAATGAAGAAATAATGTACACTAATAATTTTATGAGAAAAGTTCACAGAAGTGGCCAAGTGATACTTTGGTTTACACATTTTTCATCAGAACTTGCTCATATCTTACTACAAGGAAGTAGTAGACAAATGTGCACTTTATTCATTATCTAGGCAAAAAAAAAGAGTTCTATTCCTGTAGACATGAAAACAGGTTTTGAAAGAAATAATTTTCTCTCACATTTTTCTTATGAGAATGAATGTTTCCATGAAAAAGAATGAAGGTTTTCCCATCACCCCAACTCTTGCTATTCCAAAAACAAAAATAATAATAAATAAAAGCTCATTTTCTTAGAACATATCCTTAATGTCTTCAATATACACATTCAGTTTTTATCATTTAAATTACATTGGTATATATAGCTTCATCAGTGAACATTTCCACAAGGGATTTTCCTAAATCAACCTGTACAGTTTGAATTATTTGAGCAACATCTCCCGAAACTTAGTGGTATCTTGATAGCACTTCTCTTATTCTACCCTACCTCATAGTTATTACCCTAAGATTACTAAATTGTGGAATGATACAGATTTTCTTTATTTCAGAAAGGAGATAAAAATAAACATATATCAGGCAAAACTTGAGATTCTCTGTTTACATTTTGTTAGTGGGAAATTCTCTATAGCAGGATCAAAACTCTTTTCTTTTTCCCCAATGTTTAAGGAGTTGAACTTTCTATGTACCTTACTAGGCATATAGTAAGAAATAGGGAGAGACTAATAGTAAGCCAGGTACCAAGTAAATGGAGGTCCTCATTAATTACCGCCAGGCCCTAGGATAAGTATTTTACATAAACTATTCTTTGTAATCCTCATGCTACTTCTGCAGTGGATACTAGTATTATCCTATGCTGCAGGTGAATAAGCTGACATGTAGCAGATTAACTTGCTGAAACATTAAAGAGCAAAAATGTGGCAGGATTGGCAGTGGTTCCACAAAATCTTACTGTGGAGCCCAGGCTCTTAAGGCTCAGAGGAACTGGCCTCCTTTTGCTGGACATTATTTTTTCAAGGTTGACAAAATAATAATTAGAATTTTTCATACATTTCTATATCAGGCTTCAGAACTCTGAAGATGAATGTCATTATTTTCTAACTTCTTAGAATATTGTAGGAGAAGCCTGATGTTTACTCAGCTTCCTGAATCTAAGTAAAAAAAAAAAAAGACAAAACAAACAAAAAATAACTTTCAGTTTTGATTAGTCAACTGCAGGAATCGTAGAGAGAACTTCTACTCAGGGGGCATTTTTTAATGTACCATCTTCAAATGATTTAATGTGTTTTCCATGATTATCTTTGACACTTTGAATAATTAACAAAGAAAGTTATAATTTTTGAAAGGGCTAGGATACTCGCTTTCCTAGATGATGAGAAAATCTGAAAGGCTTGAAATGATGACCATCACCTGATTGGTTAGTGGCCATGAAGTCATATACTTGGTGCAACTTGATAAGAGACAAAAATGAAGCAAAATATTTTTAAGATATTTGATTGACTAAGGTGATATACAAAAGCTTATTTTTATTTATAAATTAAACATATTTGGAGGCTAAAATAACCAAGATGTTGCTGATTAAATAACATAAGTATATTATACATAGTATGTATCATACAAAATATATTTATATAAATAAGGTAATATTTTGGTAGTTAATAATAATGGTTAGTTTAATCAATATAGTGATGATAATATTACTTTCTAGTGCAAATAACATGAAGATTTCCATGTAACTCTCATGTCCTTATTCTCTTATCTGCATTTCTTTTTTTCACAGAATCAAGAAACTCAATTGGTTTGCTCTCATTCTATCTTTGGCACTTAGTTAGGTCTCTGGCATGTAGTAATAATTCCATAAACTATCTAGTGTTTTAGTGTTTCAACCAAAGGTTTACGAGAAGTACATGTTCATGTCCATTCCATATTTTAGAATTTGCATTTATTGATTGTGTTTTGAAAAGATTGAATGTTCACATAGTTCAAAATTTATAGGGCAGTATCATGAAGTATCTTTCTTATCTCTATCTCTAAGACTTTCAATTTCCTTCCCTGGACTCAACCAATGTTACAGTTCTTATGAGTCCTTTAATAGATATTTTATGTATGTACAGGGCAGCATATTCTATTTGTCAGTATTTAGCTGGGTATCTTAAAGGGAAGTGTCCTCATTAAAAGAGAAAAAGAGTTCCTGGAAATATTGGGATGTCTGAAGAAACACTCTAGGCTGAGATTCCAAGGATTCTTTCAAAGCCACACATAGTCTAGAACTGCAACTGTAGGAGAAGGCTCTATTGGCTGTAGTAATGAAGTCATAGCCCTGGTTGTTGACACCACGGTTACTGCCACACTCTGGATTCATATCACAAAATGGCTTCCTTATATTTAATCTCTCCATGGATGTAGGTAATTCAGGCTATAATCATATTTCACAAGATCATTTCTTTCATCACATGGATCACTTCTGAACAGGATCTTGGGTGAAGGCATCTCATTGGTAGGACCCACATCATGTTTGGCACCCCAGCTCTTTGGTATCAAGAAAAAAACTTTTTCTTAGGCATCAAGTGTTGTTTTTTGTTTTTGTTTTTCTTTCCACTTAACCTCATATATTGAAACTTATTTTATATAGTATATAAAGACAGTGTCATTCTTTTTAAAGCATATGTAGTAGTCCATAATATGACTTTCCCATGATTTATTGAATCTGCTCCAATTGAAAATTGTGTTGTTTCTAATCATTTGGAATTACAAGCAAAGCTGAGCTAAATATTTTTATATTTTGAGAATATATTTGGTTAACACACTGATAGGAGCACTCCTGTATTTAAGTAGAGACTCATGCAAGCTTATGCATCCTCAACCCAAGAACGTAGAGAAATTATTATTATTTTTTTGTTTTTTGTTTTTTGTTTTTTGCGGTACCGGGGATTGAATGCAGGGTCGTTCTACCTCCGCGCTACGCCCCCGGCCCTATTTTTTTTTTATGCTTTATTTTTGAAACCGGGTCTCACGAAGTTGCGAAGGGCCTCACTAGGTAGAGAGAGAGAGAGAGAGAGAGAGAGAGAGATCGCGCGCACATGCGCATGCGCGCTGAGGTTGGCCACGAACCCGGATCCTCCGGTCTCCGCCTCCCAAAGTACTGGGATTACAAGTGTGCTCCACCACGCCCGGCAGAAATTATTTTTGAGGGATAAATCTTTCATAAGTGGAAGAAGAAAGCAGCAAACAAATTCTTTCTCTCTCTTCATGGGCTGTTCAGAGATGGTGTTTTGAAATATGCTCCCAAGAGATGGAGTATCAATTTTGCTTGACACCAGGTGCTCTCTGGCTTGGTAACTGACACAGTATTAGCTGTCCCTTACTGCTCAGTCCTATTTCCCTTTATTTGGAATCTAGTTACCTTGGATTACACTACAAGAAAGCACCTTTGTCTCCAGTTCTTCTTTGTGGGTAATCCTATGTAAGAAAGGAGAGATATAATAAACATAATATAAAATAAAATATATAGTATGTGATATGCTAAACACCATTTTAAAAACATACAGGAAAGACGCAATCGCGATTCAGCAGGTACACAAATGAATACTTTTGTTTGCTGTCCAAACCCTCCTTGGGGACTGGACTTATTTCTATCATAGAATGGGAGCACTGGCAGTTGTTGGGTCTCATTTGTAGACCTACCCTCGATCATAGAAAGCCACCGTCCATGGTCAGACTCCTTTCCTCAGAGCATCCTGTATATGAGAAATGGTAATGGGGTAAAACAGCTTGAGGTCTTCATCTTAGTGTGGAATAATTCTGAAGGACTGCCCCAAATCCAAAGTTCCCTACAGGTTCCGATGACACCTCTGTTAGGTCTACTTTTCGTTCATCTCATTCCTCTGCTCAACCCTATTGTGTTCACTTTCCTACAGGTAGGTGTTCCCCCTAAGGGCACTTCCCACTGAACTTCTTACATGCTAATCTCTGTCCCAGATTCTATTTCTCTGGGTACCCTATATAAATGTCCCACATGGCATATGATTTTCTAGAATATTTAAATACAAGAGGGCTGGGGATGCAGCTCAGTGGTAGAGTACTTGTCTAGCATTCATGAAGCCCTGGTTTTAATCTCCAGCTCTGAAAAATAATAGTATAATAGAAAACTTAAATACAGATGATTCACATATCAGCTGGCCAGCGCTGTCACCCTGAATGCTCTCCGTGCCCTTCTCAGGCCAAGTCTCCCCCAGAGCCCTAGCCTTTCCTCCTCTCTACAAGTCCTGACATTCTGATGGAGCTTGGAAGACTAAACAACACTTGATAGTTTCAATTCAGGAGTTGAATGCAAGTTTTGACTATCAAATTCTAAATTCTGAAAACATATCATATTTAGATGACACACCTCCATTGCCATCCCCATCCTTAAGCATGTGTAAGTGAGGAGGTAAACTAATGAGATTGCGTGTTCTCTTCTATGTCGATGGTTTACATAATGAAAAGAGAAAATATTTTATAAAGATTATAAAATAAAGTATATTGAGTGTCTTAGTCTGTTCAGGTTGCTTTAACAAATATCACAGACTGAGTGGCTAAGAAACTATGGAATTCAGCCGGGCGTGGTGGCACGTGCTTGTAATCCCAGTACTTTGGGAGGCGGAGACCGGAGGATCCGAGTTCACGGCCAGCCTCAGCTCTCTCTCTCTCTCTCTCCCTGTCTCTCTCTCTCTCTCTCTCTCTCTCTCTCTCTCTCTCTCTCTATTTAGTGAGGCCCTCTGTAATTTCGTGAGACCCGGTTTCAAAATAAAGTATAAAAAAAAAATAGGGCCGGGGGTGTAG
>PVJS01001151.1:0-37331 GCA_004027185.1 Glis glis | reverse complement strand
CTGGGTTCAATCCCCAGTACCACAAAAAATAAATAAATGAATAAATAAATAATAACAGAAATCCATTTCTCATAGTTTTGGAAACTGGATCATCCACGATCACAGCACTGGCATCTGGTACAAGTAGCTGTGGACTTCAATCTTCTTAAAAATATGTGAAACTACTTCTAAAGTTTATTTCTATTAAGTTTACTAATTTACTCATGTTTAAAGACTGTCCTTTATCTTAAGAGCATGTCTGGCCCAATTTTGGTGTTAAAATTAAATTATAAAATGTTCTTAGCCAGGCATGGTGGTGCATGCCTGTAATCCCAGTACTTGGAAGGCTTGTAGGTTCGAGGCCAGTCTTATCAAGTTGGCTAGGACCTCAGCAATTTAGTGAGATCCTGTTTCAAAATTTTAAAAAATAAATAAAAAGGTCTTGGGATATAGCTCAGAGGTAGATTGCCTCTGGGTTGAATCCCCAGTACAAAAAAAATTGTTCTTTATTGAAATAATAGCAGGAGGCTATTTAAAAATATTAACATTTGGCAACAAATGCCAATGCTATTACTGGGCTATGATGATGATGATGATGATTATATTACTATTATGCTTGTTTTTTGGTATTTACATTTTACATCTTGCTATTTTACTTTAATTTTTATTGGCCCATTATGCTTATACATAATAGTGGGATTTGTTGTGACATATTCATATATGTACATAACATAATTTGATCAATTTCATTCCTAGTACCTCCTCTTCCTCTCTGCTCCTCCCTCTGGATGACCCCATTTCTCTACCCTACTGGTTACATTAAAAAAACCTAGATGTCTAAGCATTTGGAGTAACAAAATTTTATGCATTCTCTAAGTGAAAATCCAATCTTATAGAATATAATAATAAAAAGTGATCACTTATCGAATGATTCCTCATTTAAAGATTGCTAAGTTAGCTTCTAAATTATTTAAAGTATGTACAGAACAAGATGTATAAATTGCCGCAAGTCTGAGATTCTACAGACTTGAGTATTCTCCTCTGTAGCACCACAGGTGGAATGTGACATCCACTCAGCTTAGGGCTGGGGTCCTTCCCGTTGAGTCCTCTGATTATTTTAAGCTGAGGAGTGGATTCATGCTACACTAAGCACAAATGCAAAGAAAAACCTGCAACTGTCAGAAATGCAGCAGGGCAGTTGTTACATCCTTGTAATCTTGATAGTGTCTTCAGGAGACTTCCTGGAATTAAACTCCTCTGGAATCAGTTTTCACCTGTGGGACCTGACAGCAGATTGTGAGGAAGTCAGACCGGGCTCCCTGGAGGCCATGAAGCTCCCGCTCACCATATGGCCTGGAAGGGCCCTTCATATGTTGCAGTATTTTGCAGTAGGGACTCTTAGCTAATCTTCAGAGTACATTCTTAATCTCATGAACCTAATTATCTGTGAAGGACAGTTTAAGGGGTCCTCCTTAAAATTATTCATACTAGCTCATGCACTTTTATCATGGGGTGTGTATGACTCTCATTACACAGTGATTACATTTTGGCTTGGAGAATGTATTCTAAGAAGGATTAAAAGGATTATTCATCTCCATGGTGATCTGTGCACCCATTGTTTTTCATAAACACACACACATTGGATTTATTCACACTTTCTGAATGGGTTAGGCGTCACATACATGATAAATTTTCATGTTTCACCTAGGTAAAGAGGCTGTATGAAAATACTGAATTTCCTGCTAAAGGCCAGCATAAAATAAATGTGTTTTTGAAGTTTATGACAACTGTTGATCACAAAAAATAAAATAAGATATAGTATATCTCCATATAATTGAGAGATACATTGGTTGAGTTTTAATTTCCTCCTCTGTAACTCTGTTCTGAATGTCCTTTTTCGAGAACAGACATAGGCTCTGACGTGATGGACCATTTTAATTTTCATAGCTGATGCTGTGATTATATTTATCATAAAATGTGATATGTGAATTAAGAAAAGGTAGAAGGGCATATTTCTCAGTCCTTTCATTGAGAAAGGTGTATTCTACCTCATCATGGATATACACATAGTAAGAAAATTCAAAGCAAAAATGCAATGAAATAGCCCTATTCCTTAGCATGTAAATATTCAAGTGGTGAAAAAAGAAAATAAAAATCTCATAGTTTTAAGATGCTTGATTTATGTTTGTGAAAATATTTTATATGTGATTAAAATTGTAGCAACTTATTACTCTGATGTAAAAGTACATAACCTACTACTAATAAATATTATTCACTAAAAATAAGTTCTTTCTCTTGTTATGATACATTGGGCTGGGATGATAATTTAAGTGAAACTATATCCCCCCAAATAAAAAGAAGATAAAATACTTAAGAATAAATTTCAAATAGCAAATAGACTAAGCTAAATGCCTCTAATGGCTTACGACTGAATTAAACAACCAGTACTGGGAGGCTGAGACAAGAGCTTCGAAAGTTGGAGGCCAGCCTGAGCAATTTGGCAAGACCCTGTTTTAAAATAAAAAGGGCTAGGGTGTAGCTTAGAAGTAGAGTACCCCTGGGTTTGATCCTCAGTGCCACAAATACAGCCACTATTAATTTTTTGCTTGAAATAACTTATCAGGGAACAAAACTTTTAGAATTTTTTGGCACTTCTTTGGTACCAGGGATTGAAACCAGAAGAAAATCTTATATTAAAAATTAAATACTCAAGTATGGGGGTTCAGAAAAATATATTTATATCTGAAGACAATGCATGGTAACAAATTGATTAGTGCAAGGAGGAAATTTCAAAATATTATCTTGATAGCTGTGCAGGCACAAGCAGAAGAGTTGGATCAGGGATTCCCCAGGAGTGAAGACAGAACTCATAGATGGGAGAAGAGCTGGGCACAGTTCTGGAACAAAATCATTTCAGACGTTGCTTAGAGAGACACTTTGAACCACCTCTCCTCCTTTAAGTGAACCTTTAATAGGTTCATTTGGTAATGGGCCGAAGGGAGGAGGGAGTCCTGAACCCCAGGTGCACTGCTCATTCACCTGTGCAAACAACTTGAACTTGACTTCTCTTCAAATGGTTTCCTAGTAATCTTCCCAACATACAGCTGCTATATATAAAGCATGAATTCTAATAGAGAAGGTCCTGCTGTGTTAGGAATCATAGTTCACTCGACCACACTTTAGCAGGTTGTGGGATGAAAAGAGTAAAATGTCTGCAAAGGTCTTGTTCTTTTTCTTTCTCCAGCTGGTAAAATCAACGCAGGGCAGCTTCCTGGAATGCTTCATCCTGGCTGCAGCTGTACTGGCCATGACCTATCCCATTCCCCCGCCATCCTTTGGTGTACAAATACATGGCAAAAGCATCTTTCCTTTCTGGAGGCACAGGGGGCCAAATCAATTGCCTAATCAAGTGAAAACAAAACATCTGTGGCATATGAAAGGGAGGGTGATTTTCTCTGGAGATTGTTGTAAACTGATTAAGTCAGGGTACTGTTAATCCTCTATCCTTCAGATGTTACATTGACAAGGAAGATTAGGATGAAAAGATAATGGTTATGTCACCAGCATGCAATAAACAATCTAGGAAGAGCCAGCAGAGATTCAGAACCATCCCCATTACAAATGTAAATGTGAACTTTAGCTCCTGGGCCACAGCATACTGAGAGAGGCTGGCTTCTGTGCCAAGAAGATCCAAAGAGAAGGATGAAAACAAAACAGCAAGAGGAGTTTATTCTAATAACATAAGACAATAATTCCAATGTGCTTATTATATGAAATTTAGGATTTGTGATAACATCTGTGCAACTTAATCATACAGTGATTCTGGGTAGTAAATTAGATGATATTCTGATATTTTGTCAGTGATTTTTTTTTACACTTCAAAGGACCCCCACACAAATAGTGTAAATTGGCAGGATAGTGCCAAGTTCTAGAGAAAGTAATTCAGAAAGAATCAGTGTTTTAGTGAGTTTTCCATTGCTGTGGAAAAATACCACTTATAATAAATGTATAACGAGGAAATATTGATTTTGGATCATGGTTTCTCAGGTTTCAGTCCATGATCTCTTGGCCCCTTTGCTTTTACCTGTGGTAAGACAGAGAACATCATGGTGGGATACTTGTGGTCTAGCAAAGTGGCTCACCTTAAAGAGGTGAGGAGGCAAAGAGAGAAGGGAAGGGGCAGGGCTCCCAATATCCCTCCAAAAACACACCCCAGTGATCTAACTACCTTCCAGTAGGTCCCACCTCCCAATAGTGCCATTAGCTGGGGACCAAGGCTTCAACACATGAGCCCTCCGAGACATTCAAGATCCAAGTATAACAATCTGGCTTTCATCATGGCTACTCATAGGACCCATGGTATGCATTTGAAGAAGTTATGGAATAAATTAGACATTAGGGTTTTATATCACACCCCTGTTCATACTCATTTTCTCAACTAACACAACTCAAATATTATTTTTTATATTTGAAGTTACTTCCAATTTTGAAATTACTCCTATCTTTTAATCTGAGATATGTATAAAATGTGGTTTTTGGAAACGTATTTTAAACTTGAAGCAAACAAGAAAATATCATAAAAGTAAAATGGCTGTCTTATAAAAGTGATCACTTGAAATAATTGCATGCATTCTGGTAAAGGGATAATTAACATCCAATGCATTTTGTTTTTATCCTCTTTTAATATGTCATCTTTCCTGATCAACAGAGATGGAAATAGGAAAACTGGAACCATTGATATGACACCAAGAACAAATACCAAAATACATGTGCATGCCTGTAATCCCAGTACTTGGGAGGCTGAGACAGGAGGAGCACAGATTTGAGGCCAGTCTCAGCAATTTAGCAAGAACCGGCGCAACTTAACAAGACTGTTTCAAAATTAAAAAATGGGCTGGGGATGTAGTTTGGAAGTAGAACACCCTTGAGTTCAATACCCAGTATCAAAAAATAAAATAAAAATAAAAAATATGTGATAGAAAATGAAAAATGTTGAGAGCAATGGATATTTTTTTCTAGTGAAAGACAATGGTTGATTGACTACAGTGTGGGAACAAAAGAAATAATAAGTAATTTTTCCTGAGTCTGAGAACTTTATGACCAGGTAAACAGAAGTAGAGAATATGGAGAAATGGTTTTAGAGAGAAAGAACACAAGGAATACTAAGAGAAAACACAGGAGAAACAAATTCAGTAGTATTATGGAATCAGGAGGGAAGAGGTTTGTTATTAGTTTTGAAATATAAAACAAAGTGACTAGAGCAAAATAGGGAACATTTCAGAGAGAACAGAGTGTGCAGACCCACAGACACATGAGGTGCCGTGGGTGATTGGCTTCCACAGAGTGAGGAGACACCTTGAAAAAAGGTCTAGGGTGGCCAGGCATGGTGGTGCTTGCCTGTAATCCCAGTACTCGGGAGGCTGAGGCAGAAGGATCGCAGATTGGAGGCCAGCCTCAGCAATTTAGCAAGGCCTTCTGCAAATTAATGCCACCCTGTTTCAAAAGAAAAAGGAAACAAACCAGGGTGGATATTTAAACACAGGTCAAACCATAAAGATCTGAGCTTGCTTGCTGTGGGTTCTGGACCTTTACTTGGAAATGTAGGTGTCATATAGTGGTAGACACAGAGTAGTAAGTGCAGCTGTGTGCTGCGTAAAAATGTTTTAGTCAACAATGGACCACATATAAGACCCATGAGATTATAATGGAGCTGGAAAATTCCCATCACCTATCGAAGTGATAGTATCATAAGCTTGTAGCATAGTGCAGTTATGAGTGTGGTGATGCTGGCATAAGCAAGCCTACTGCCAGGCCAGTCATCTAAAAGCACGCCACCTACAGCTATGTACAGTGTGTGATACTTGGTAATGATAATAAATGGCCATGTTACTGGTATATGTATTAACTATACAATATTTTTATCATCATTTCAGTGTACTCCTCCTACTTGTAAAAATTAGTTTCCAGTAAAACTGCATGCTCTGTTATGCTGGCAGGAGCCTCTCATTCATCTCTCTTGATACCATCTAGGCTTGAGTAAGTACACTACGATGTCTGCACAATGATGAAATGGGCTTACAACAATTTCTTAGAACATGTTCCTGCCATTAAATGATGTGTGACTGTGCTTACATATGTGTTGAGTGAATATGTGAAAGTTTCTTGATGACATCTGGTCAGATGAACGTTTTAGAAAGACCAGTGTGTTAGCAGCCTGGAGACTGAATAGAGTTTGGTGCTATCTGCAAGAGATCATTCAGGAGCTGATTGCATGATTGAGGCAAGAGGTAATGAGGACTTGCACCAAGGAGAAGGCCAAGCACAGAAGCTGTAGAAGAAGCAGAATCAGCAGGGCATTCTGGCAGATTACATAGAGGAGCTCAGGGTTCAATGCTATTTTGCAAATTAAAAAAGCAAACAGCTTCTTCCAAGCAGACGCAGCTTCTCTGAGCTGGCAAGCAGAAGATAACATTGTGAAAATTAAATGGTGTTATTAAATGTTTCTCCATACATTTATGAATCATCAATCTATAATATTTTACTAATTCATATATTTATATGATGCAGGGAGCAAACAATGTGTAAAGATGTCGCTGCCGCCAGCCTCCCTGACAGCTTCCAATGAACCCTTCCTCCTGAGTTCATGTCTTTTGGCATTCTCCTCCCACACTGAATGAAGGGTGGTCTATATGACCAAGGAAGCAGGGCAGTGATGGCGTGCCACTTTTGAGATTAGGAATGAATGACTGGAACATCATCTTGGTGCTATCTCTCTCTCTCGGATCACTCCTTCTGCAGCCTGTGATGAGAACTAAGGATTTCCAACAACTACCAGGAAGGGTTTGGCTGTGGATCTTCCAGGTCTAGTTGAACTTTCAGATGACTACAGTCAGGGCTAATAGCTTCGCTACAACACCATGAGTTATCTTGACCCAGAAATATCTGTTTTTTTGGTTTTTGGATTTTTTGGACTAGAATTGAACCCAGGGGCATTCTACCTCTGAGCTACACCCCAACACTTTTTATGTTTTACTTTGAAAGAGGGTCTAAGTTGCTGAGGCTGTCCTTGATCCTGTGATCCTCCTGTCTCAGCCTCCCAAGTACTGGGAGGGAATACAGGTGTGCTCCACCACTCTGGGCTTGCTTCCAGATTCTTAATCTTGAGAAATTACATAAAATAACAAATATTATTTGAATTAAACTGTGAAGTTTTGGAGTAATTTGTTAGATAGCCTTAGATACTTAGAACACAGCCTAGATGTCCATCAGTGGATGAATGGATAACAAAACTTTGGTATATACACACAATGGAATTTTACTCAGCCATAAAGAAGAACACATTTGAATCATTTCAATGTTGATATGTTTATCAATTCTTTTTGATGGCAAAGTTCTACTAGATAACACATGGTATATAGGTATATTGTACATATTATTTTATTCAATTTGTTCTCTTTTTAAAAATAACACATTTGCTTACACATATAGTTCACTTAGCTGTTACACATTTTTCAAATTCAATTGGCTAATTGTGTTTATTTATAAAATACAATTTAATATTTTGAGATGGAGGAATGGTAATATTAAGCTAATCAACATATCTATCAACCTACCATAGTTATCATTTTCTTGTAGAGGAGCATTTAAAACCTACTTGTTTAGCAATTTTTAAATCTACACTATGGTGTTATTCACTACATTCACCATCTGCATAATGCATCTTAATAGCATACTCCTTCTGACTGCAACTCTGTGCCCTTTGATAAACATCTCCCTATCCTGCCAGCTCCAACCCAGTCTTCTCGTCACCACCAGGCTGCTCTTTCTAAAGTTCAACTTTTTAAAAATCCACATGTATGTGAGATCATATGGTATTTTTCTTTCTGTGCCTGGCTTACTTAGCATAATGCCATTTTATTTTTTAAAACATATAAATTATTTCTTCCTCAGATTTCTAAATCTTAAATAATCAAATTTAAGAATTCAGGTTATGGGCCGGGTGTGGTTGCCCACGTTTGTAATCCCAGTACTTGGGAGGCTGAGACAGGAAGATAGCAGTTTCAAAGACAGCCTCAGCAACATTACCAGTCTCTCAGCAACCTAGTGAGACCCTGTTTCAAAACAAAACAAAAAAAAATAATAAAAAGGGCTGGGGGTGTAGCTTAAAAGTAGAATGGCCTTTGCTTCAATTCCAAGTACCCCCCCCAAAAAATTTCAGGTTACAGTACCTGTAGTTACTTAATCTCCTTCAGTTAGTTACTGAGTATTGCTTCAGCAATGGTTTAGGACTTTGGATTTTTTTTTTTGTACTGGGGATTAAACTCAGGGGCATTCTACCTTTGAGCTACACCCCCAGCCCCATTTTATTTTTATTTTTGAAACAGGGTCTCACTAGGTTGATGAAAGTCTCAATACTTGTTGAGGCTGTCATGAAACCTGTGATCCTCATGTCTCAGCCTCCCAAGTACTGGGATCATAGGGGTGCATGACCATGCCCAGCTAGGAGTTTGGATTCTCAAGGGGCTCTTTCTTCCTGCTGGGCCTGGGTGATCTTCTCCCTGCGATTCTCCTTTCCAGGTTTGTCAATGGACCATGGTTTCGGGTGGCTGTGGGTTTAAGAAGAATGCATCCAGATTTAAGGTGATTTAAACACAGGACAAAACGGAAATGCCTTCTCACTCTTTCTACACCTATTCATCCTCCTCCCTAGACTTTCTTTCCTTTCTCCTTCCTTTCCTCCTTTTCCTCCCCGCTGCCTTCCCTGGTCTCTTGCTTCTCCCCTCAAATTGTAATGTTTCAGAGTAAAGTCAGGAGTCACCTTTGACATTTTTGCAATCCTCCAGGTAATGAACAGACTGTAGGAAATCATGCAGTTACTACCTCCCTTGGCCTATTTTAGTGAAGGCAGCGACTCTTACAGGGAAAACCACAGACTTGAGCAGTTTTTTAGGTGGTTAAAAAAATACATATGCATATATATATATATATATATATATATATGTGTGTATATATATATATATATATATACATACATATATTATTTGATGGAGGAATGTATCTGGAGGAATACACACACATACACACATGCACACACACATATACATGCATGTATATATTTATAGATATGCAGTCATCCCCATGTATCCATTGATTCCACACCACTGGATTCAGATGACCTCAGATTAAAAATAGTGAAAAAGAGCTGGGCATGGTGGCACGTGCTTGTAATCCCAGTACTTGGGAGGCTGAGACAGGAAGATCGCAGGTTCGCAGCCAGCCTCAGCTACTTAGTGAGGCCCACTGCAACTTAATGAGACCCTGTTTCAAAATAAAGAATAAAAAATCATAGGGCTGGGGGTGTAGCTCAGAGGTAGAATGCCCCTGATTTCAATCCCAGTACCACAAAAAAAAAGTGAAAAAGTAATTTCATCTGCAGTGAACATGTACAGACATTTTTCTTGACATTATTCCCTAAACAGTACCATGTAACAACTAATTACACATACTGAACTTGTATAAGGTATTATAAGCAAGGTAGAGGTGATAAAGTATAGGGGAAAAGGCACTTAGGCTATTTCAAATGCTACGCCATTTTATATAAGGGGCTTTTTCTTGTTCTCTTCAGGAGGTCCTGGAACCAGTCCTTGGACACTGAGAGACAACTGTAGATGTACACACTCACACACACATACTCAGTCTCATATATATCTATATTAGTTTTCAGAATGATTTTTATAAAAATATGAATCTATCCAAGATTATATCACTCGATATTTAAATAAATGTAGCATTCTATTTGATTTAAATGTATAGGACAATATGGGAAACCTAAAGTTTCTCTCAAGCTAATTATATTTTGCTGAAAAAAATTCTTTTGATTAGTGACTTCAGATAAGTATAGTTTTTAAATGCTTGGTTCAAATCAATGCAAGTGTATCATGTGCAGAGTAATTCTCAATTGTTATAAAAATTATGTCCATTATGCTACTTGCTGGGATTCTAGTAATCATCTAAATTCCATAAAACTTAAATTTTCAAATTATCCTCAGTAATTTAAATGTGTTATTAGGCCTTTCATGAAGCATTTTTCTTCTTTGAAGAAAACAAGTGAAGTTTCTCAAAAGCACTGCAGGATAAGTTCTAAGTGACTTTCACTTGTAATTTGCAGATGCTGTGATAGGAATTTTCCTTTTACCGCCATCTATGTCCCAACTATTTTGCATTCTAATTTGCAACTAAAAGTTGCCTTAAAACTTGGTTAGAAGTTTTGAGGGATTTAAAGTATTTAAAGTATACTTTTGCAGAAGAGACAAAACTTGGGCAGGAAAATCAAGATGTGGTTCCTGAAAATAAAAAAAAAGAAAAGGCTATCTAGAAGGGAACAAGTGAGATAGTATGAATATACTTTATTTGACATCTTACATTTTAGAATCAGAAATGACATCCCTATTGATTTGCATATTTCATATAAAACATGGATGATTGAGGCACAAAACTTACTTATTTTTGTAAGAAAAGATGAAATGTCAATAGACACCCTACAGAGGGGAAAAATAACTAGATTTGTACTCCCTGTGATACTGTTGATTCAAATGTGACAGTTAAGATCTGAGTGCCCTAATGTTAGCAAAAGATTCTCGGTGAGATGACATTGTTGTCTCAATAAGGCATACACCAATGAAAGTCCGTGGCAGTAATGCTGAACCCCGGAGAAAACTGATGCTCTTCACTAGGAATCACAGAGATTCGTGTAAGAAAGCGGAAAACACACACACACACACACACACACACACACACACACACACGCACACAATTGCCACTTTGATATAAGAAATATCAAAGCTTAAAAGTCTTTATTGCCATGTTGAAAAGAGATTATTGATGGATCAAATTGGTGATGTTTAACAGTAGGAGCTCTTCAATGAACATTGGATTAAGAATTAAGATACTTTAGTGGCTACCACCTATCAAGCTATCAGGTACTATAATAGATTATCTCAAATGCCTGATAATTCAAGGGTGCTGAGAATTTCCAACATTGGAAAGGACATTAATACTTCTCAGGTCTGAGCCCATTATTCAGGCATGCAACTAAATCTGAGGGGTGAAATAGGGAATCCAAGGCCCACAACTAAGGAACTCACCAGAGTGGCCTGCCAGGCTTTGTGCCACTTGCAGAGTTCAGTTTTTTCTTCTTTTGGAGGATCCAAGAGTCAAAATAAATGTCTGTGTAATAGAAATATAAATTATACAAAGATAACATATTTTCTTCATGCCACTCTAATCCTTTCTGAATGTAGGAAGGATATGAAACCCAGAAAAAGACATCAATCCTACATACTATTTAGACTGAAATAAACATCTCAGTTGAAAGTGTTCTGACCATATTAAACGCCAAAGGCTTGAGGAATTAAAATTTTCTTTAATCATTTAACTAGTTCATTGAATTTGACAAAATTAAATTTATTGTTATATTATGTACTGGTTTAGGACTTAGGATCTAGTTTCTGATTTTCAAGTCCAACATGACACAGCACAAGCTTATATATCGTGGGAGAAATTACAAAATCTTTTCTCATTTAAATTTTTCTAAGATGGGGAAACAATGGTTCTTGTCTCAAAGGGCTGTCTGGGGAAATAAAAAGTAGATGTATGAGCATAATGTTTAGCAAATAGTAGGTAGTCATTGAATTAGTAGTTTTTTTTAATTAGGAAGGATCCTCATGATCACTAATATAAAAGGCACATTTAAGGGGGAGTAGACGATATTATTTTGTCTTACTGCTATATTGAATCAACCTAATTAAAAACATGTTCTGTGATTTGAAAATATGTATCATTTTAGGGAGAGAGATAATGGATCAGTGGTTTATCAGGAATAGGCTTTTTTAACTTTCATAAAGTATAATTTAAAACACAATGTGTAATTTATATGCATGTGTGTGTGTGAGTGTTTCGAACACACACATATCCTCATATATTGAAGAATTATTTATCATATTTTTATCCTAGAATGCCTTGCTTTTAAAGATAAACTTTAAATTCTGTTGCAATAAATTTTCTTAAAGTATAGTCCATATTAAATTAAAAATACTATTTGAATGTGGGCTGAAAAAACTCCACAATAATTGTCATGTTAATAATGACTGTATCTATGGCTAAAACATGCAATATTTAGTAGCTGTGATTTGGTAGATTAACAAAAGAAAGCTCTAAATGAATCAATTAGATTTTTAACAAAAGAAATATATTTCTGCATTTTGTACCGTAGCAATTTCCATAGATGGTAGCAATTTACAACAAGGATTAATAATACAAATTTGAGTTTCCTGGAAGGGGTCCACATGCAGAGTGTTTCTTTGCCACATGGTTCTCACAAACAATAGGCAACTATTCATTACTTATTTCTGTGTATTATTATTACTTCAGCTTAAGATGGGGACAGCAAGATCCTCCAAATTGGGTATGGCCTAAGAGGCTTGAAAGAACAATGCTTCCAAATGATCCTTATTGTATACCAGAAGTCATAGTATGTCCAAGGAGAGCGTAGAGCTGAAGGTGGGCTGGGAAAGAGCCCCAGGAGTATGTTCAGCGCTGTATCGCCCACTGACAGACAATTACAAGGCTTTGAATCTGATCCATGACACAATCCGTAGTGATTACACTACTCTGAGAAGCCAAAAGACAGATGAAAATGGTTAATTTGCTTATTCTCAAATGTGGCAATTTGCCTAATGAATGAAATTGACTTTATAAAATGTCAAGGTTATCTTTTAGTTTCAAATTTGGAATAGGAGCATGGCCTTACCATGGATTCGAGTGCTCAGAGCTATAATGGATTCAAAGTGAGGTACATGGGGTGCCATGTGGCTCCAGTCTGACAGAAACAGGTCAAAATAAACAGAATGATTGATCAGAACAAAGGTTTTGATAACAGGGAATAAGAGATAATCTCAAATGCTGGTCAACCATGATTATCTCTAAACGTCTACATGAGAGGATATAGAACTGTGGTTTGTCTAACCATTTTCTTTCGTTTCAGCATCTGCCAACAATATATTATATTGCCCACATTTTACATGAATCGAGTGAGGTAAGTATAAAAAGAATAATGTTTCTACTGGTGTAATTGTATCTTTTTCCCCCTGTGCTGATGATTGCCCTTGTAAGTATCCTATAAATGTGATCTTTTCTACTGATATATTAATAAGAATGCCAACTGAATAGAAAATAGTCAAGTATTTAATGTGTTTCCTTTCTCTTAAGAGGATATTAAGAATACTGTTAAACAGTATGCTATTAGAAGAGCAGCAGTTTGATTCATTTACACAGGTTCTATGGCTGCTTTGGAGTTACAGTGGCAGATTTGAATGGATGCAAGAGAAGCAATATGGCCCACAAAGCTGAAAATACAGATGCTCCTAGACTCACACTGGGGTTCCATCCAGATAAACCCTTTGTTATGGTTTCAATATAAAATGCCCCCATAAATTATGCTCATATGTTGCACAAGGCAGCCAGGTTTGCAGGTGGGACATGGCTGGAGGAGGTGGATGACAGGGGGTGTGGCCTTGGGGGCTGTAACTGTCCCTGGCTCCCTCTTCATGCTCTTTCTACTTTCTGGCCTCCATGAGGTGAGAATAGCTTCTCCTCCTCCACCATGCCCTGAGGTGCTGCTGCTGCAATTCCTGCCTTGGAGCGGCTGATTCTGAACTGAACTCTGAAACCCCGAGCCCTAGATAAACCTTTCTTCCTCTAAGTTGCACTTGTCAGGTATTTTGGTCACAGTGATGAAAACACCCATCATAACTTTAAAATGTTGTAAGTTGAAATGTATTCAATACAACTAATCTTCTGAACATCTTAGCTTAGCATAGCCTACCTTGAAGATGCTTAGAATACTTACATTAGCCTACAGTTGGACAAAATCATCTAACAAAGCCTGTCTATTCTAAATAATATATTGTGTCTATTCAAAATGTATGTCATAATTGCTGAAGTCACACATACTTCATTTTTCTGAATATTTGGAAAGGACTTAATATGTCCCAGTCTGCAAAAACTGGTAGTTCTATATTTATATCACATATTTCTATATCATAGAATAATACCCATATGTAGTCACAAGACAAAAGCTGAAAAAGAAGACTAGAATTAGTTTTGCCTTCACTGTTTCCCATCAGGCTATGATTGGAATCAATATCCTTATGAATTGCCTACAACACATCTATATTATGTATGAGTATGTAGTTGGGAGGCCAAGACAAGCAGCTCACAGCTTGGAAGACAGCCTCAGCAACTTAGCAAGACCCTCAGCAACTTAGCGAGAACTTGTTTCAAAAAGATAAAAAAAAATTAAAAAGGGCTAGGGTGTAGCTCAGAGGTAAAATGCTCCTGGGCTCAATCCCCAGAAATAAATAAATAAATAAATAAATAAATAAATAAATAGAATGACAAAGTAGGAAAAGCAAGAAGCCAAGTCCGAGGTCTATTTTTCAGTGTATAAAAGGCTTATTGCTGTATGTCTGATTTCTGTCAAATGCTCTCCTACTCATTTTCATCCGTTTTTCAATTTGGCATTCCCTCCTATTGCCTAGGCAGGTGCCTCAGTTTCAACAGCAGGGGTATGTGTTTCAAAAAGTCCCGAGGGGAATAATTTATCATGCAAGATCACTCCATGACTAATGATGATCTCTGTAAACATGTAGGTGCTATTTGACTGCCCGGTTGGTGGGGTCCAAGCTGGTGACAGTCGGCATGTGTTTTATCTCATCTCACCTTCCACATTCTTGACATAGTCTAATATATGTTGGGAAGAAGCTTGGGGATGTTAGAAAAAATAAAATGATGAATGGAGCTATTAAATAAAATTGCTACAAATAAAACATTGAGCCCAGAACTTTATCATCTCGAGTTTAATCAGTGATAGAAAACATCTCTTTGAAGCTGTATTCCAATCCTAAAATATTAGCTGCTGGACATTCCAAGATAACAAGGGTCTCATTCCAGCCAAGTTTATGACTGGGAAGGTGGGTGGGGACGAGGAAACTTTTCCAATTAATTTGCTACCCTAGCTCAAGTTTTCAAGCTACAGATAATGATGCATATGAAATGCAGTGTGAAGGGTAAACACTATAAAAATATAAGGTGTTTTTGATATTACTATAATATTTAAACCATATATTTTATTAGATAAACATTTTTAGACAGCATAGGTTTATCTTTTAAGTTTTTAATTACTGGCCCTAGTCATTTTGAATTCATTTAGTAGTGTCAGCAAAGGAGCAAAGACATGAAACAAATTTGTCTCAAAAACATAAAGTTTATATTGGATATTAATGTATTATATTGGATATTAATGTATGAAACATAAGAAAATATAACTTATAAAATAGTTCCTAAACTAATAAATAATTTTCCTTCTCAGCCTATGTAATACAAGAAAATAGCATTTTCATAGAAAAATTTTGAAGTCTACATAATTTCCAGAATTAAACATGCACACTAAACACACACACAGAGACATATATGGCTGTAATAAGTATTAGGCTGCAGATAAATCACTTTTGTAATATTTTATGAGTGAAACATAACCCACCCACTTCTCGCATAACATACCACATAATCTGTCAATTTATGTAAGCAAGTAAACTCAATTCTTTTTTCAGTCTTCTTTGGTAGATAAATTATTATTTTTCTAGTTGACTAAAATTTACAAGCTCTTATTTCTTTCCTCTTTCCATATAAACATCGAAATTACAAAACTCTTTAAAACTTACAGACTTGCAGTTAGGAATATCTGCTTTGGAGCCCAGGTATCTAATCTTATACCTAGTTCTCCTGTACCAGCTGCATGATCTAGGGCAAATGATGTGGCACCTCTGTCCTTCGACTGCTTCAACTATGAATTAGGAGCAATCATAGTGCCTACTGTATGGGATTATTAATATTACTATTATTATGGTACTTGGGATTGAAACCAGGGGTTATCTACCTTTGAATCACATCCCCAGCCATATTTTGTTTTTGAAATAGTGTCTCCCTAAATTGCTGACCATTTCGCTAATTTTCTGAGGCTGGTCTCAAACCTGCGATCCTCCTGACTCAGCCTCTCAAATACTGGGGATTATAGGCATGCACCACGACGCCCCATTTATGGGATTATTTTGATGATTAAGAATAATGCATGCACAAAATTTGCAATTATTTCTGATACATATTGTGCATTGTTAATATTTTTCTTTTTTGCCATTTTAAATGAATATGCAAACAACTTACAGGAAAATATAGCATCGGAATTTGGAAACTGGGACGAGCTACTGGGTTGCAGTGACCTTTAAGCTCCACACAAATTGAGTAGTGTCTGCCTCACTCACCAGAGAATAGCACCTGTGTGTATCTATTACTAGATTCAGGGTCTATAAATCTATGCTCTCATGTAATCTTCTTACAAACTCTGAAATGTTATCTTTGTGAACACAATGAAAGGTTAAAAATTTTTCTGAGATCCGACAGTTCAGTCAAATGTCAATTCTCACCAATATCTAATATTTATTGAATGGTGAATGCTGTAGTGTCTTCTATGTAAGTATTCACTTGTAATACTTTGAGGTAGGTACTATTATTATAGTAACTGAGGATAAGAGAGATTAAATAATTGAACCCAGGCCACATACTTGAGTGACATAGCCAGAATCCAGATCTAGGCAATTTCACACCAGAATCAATACACTTAACCATTGTGATGCCGGAAATGTCACTACAGGTTCAGTATTGAGACCAATTTTTATCTTATCTTAAAGCCAATTTTTTTTCTTCCATGGTGAAGTTCAACCTTGGTTTCATTTGCAAACGGGTTATGAACTTTAACTTATATATCCATTTAACTATTGTTGATATGAAATCTTTGCAAAGGCAATTTAGAAATTGATGAGGTCACGTTTTTTTTCTTGTACATTATTACACTCATCTCAAATTTTAAGCTGCAATTAAATCATAATATCTAAAACCATCACCTTGGTAAGTAGGTGATGGCATTTTTATATGCTACTGTATTCATAGTTGGGAACAGTAGATTGTTATTTGAGGGACTATTTCAGTACAGAAACTAAATGAGATGAGCATATGACATCAGATGGCATGTAAATTGTGCCTTTGACTTCAGCCATTGCAGTTGGCAGAAAATTGTGCTTTATCTGCACTCATCACTTTGCCTAGTTGACATATAATATTATCTTTATTCGTAAATGTAAGAATTCTGCAAAAATAAAATACTTTTTTTGAGAATGCTTAACTTCAGACATATTTCTCAGGGTTGAGGTTAAGCAATGATTTGTCTCAGTTAGAGGTTAACCTCTTTGTTGGAGAGCACAGGAACTCAGAGAAATAAAGTAAAACAGCATGCTTACCAACACAATCAAGACTAAGTTCAAAATTTAGCAGCCTGGATTTGAACAGGAATTTAAAAGTTTAGTTCAAATTTTAAATTTCAGATTATATAAATAGTAAATTTTAAACTAAATTATAATGCATTTTTATAATAAACAACCCTTTAGTACAATTTAATTCTAGGGAATCCCAGAAGAAGAAGGGAAAACTTTGTTAGAAAATTAAGGTTACATATATTTTAAATTATCATTCACAAACATCTTTTTGCATGATATGGAAACTGACATAATTTTTCCCAAGGATTGTGACTGGTCATGATAAGATTGAGGAGAACATGTTGGCAAATTCCAAAGTAACAATAATCGATAATAATTTCTCTAGATGAGGTTTCACAGCACAAAGGAAAGTGGAAAATTGACATAAGTTGAACATTTACAGAAATTTTACAATCAGATGAAAGAGACATTCTCATTATACAAATGAGGAAGCCAAGCCTTTGCGCTATGACTTAATTTCCCCATGGTCTACAGCTGGCGAGCCAAGGAGCTGCCATCAAAATCCAGGCTCTCCTTACTCAACTCAAAATAGTGTTTATGCCACATTAGATTGTCTTGGCATGCCAAGCAGCTTCATTCCTAATTATTTCAATAAAAAACATTAATTGAACATTTATCTCAGTTTCTAAATTATGGTATGTTCTTGAGATTAAAAATAAAATAAGACATTCAGATTCTTCCCTTAAAGAGTTCAAATCTACTAGAAAGATCGATAAACAGATACTTAAAGTATAATCAATGCAATAGTAACACACACACACACACACACACACACACACACCTTCTTCTATCTACTACAAAGAAAAAAGGGTCACATGTACCTTGGCGACTACTTCCTTAAATGTACCCAGAAAATCTGTGCATTGACCAACTAGAGTGTAAAATAAATATTCACAAGGAAAGGACCAGTACAAAAAGACCATAGACTGGAAAAAAATACCAGGAAACAATGTCCAGATAGGTAGAAAAAAATTAAACATGATAAAATCATGCTTAAGAAGCAAGAAATGAGCCTAAAATCATTTTCACAAGATTTAATGATTAGGTGAGTACTAGTGATGTGATTCTACATGTCCCATGATCTACGAGTAGTCTATTTCTATAATTGAAAACAGTGAAAACACATCCATAGTAATGGTATATACTTCACCTGCTTGTAAACTTCATACAATTCTTGTATGAGCAAAACACTCAATGTGAAGCAATTGTATTTATCAAAATAGATTGAGATGTGCATAACTCATTAGGTAACTTCACAAAAGAACAATTCTCAAAGAGGACAGCAAATAACAGAGGTAATCTTTAAAATATTTTAGAAGGTGAATTCAAAAGAGAAAAGCGAGTGGTGGTAGAGATTAAAGATCCTCTGAGAATATCCTGGTGGATGAAGAAGGTCAGTCACCTTGAGCCCTCTCCTTTGTTTTTAGAAAGGACACAATGTCTTAAGTGTTTTAGTAGCAATCTGGAAACTGCTAGTCCATTTTATCCTAGAAGTTAAACATCATATTTTTCTTATTTTATAGACAGACATTAAAATGAAAGCCAATTAACTATTTTGCCTAAAGTCATACAGCTAGCAACTGGCAGATATAAATTCCAAATTATAAACAAACCACTACTTCAAGTGTTCTCATTTTTTGTTGTCTGTTTTTTTTTTTTACAGTACTGGGGATTGAACCCAGGGCCATTCTACCTCTAAGCTACACTCCCAGCCCATTTATTTATTTATTTATTTATTTATTTATTTATTTATTTATTGCTTTGAAACAGGGTCTCAGTTGCTGAGAGTCTTGCTAAGTAGCTGAGGCTGTCCTTGAACCTGTGATCCTCCTGTCTCAGCCTCCCAAGCACTAGGATTACAGGCATGCGCCACCATGCCCAGCTAAGTGCATTCATTTATTGCAGGGGGACTTTAAATTATATGGTACTTAATATCACTTAGTTCAAAATTATATCACTAAAGGATTTGAATGAATTGTACCTGGGAGAACAAAGAAGAGGGGTGGGAGCTGAGGAGAAGATCATCTCATAGAGTTTATTATTCAGAGGCCCTCTATGATGAGAACTTTCCAGAAAAAAATAATAGGGAAAATAATAGGAATAGAGCTGAAGGGGGGAAAGTTAAGGTAGCAGTGGTAATTATAATAGTGGTGGTAGCTATTGAGGGATAATTACTATGTACCATGCATTGTTTTATACTATATATTATATACCAATAACATACATATATATGGGCTTATGCATGTTCTTTTCAGGCAGTAATTCCTATCTTTTTAGATCTGGGATGACTTTTACCTACTACTTATTTTTGCAGGCCTACCTCTGACATTTGAATTGAGATGAAGAAGAAAAATTTTCTTTCTTCCTCCCCACAATGTGACCTTTAGGGCTCATGTTCAGCTTTAATGGCAGGCGGGATATATCTGCTCTCATGCATTTCAAACATCCATGGATTATTATTGTTCTCTCTCCCCATTATCATTCAGACAATCAATATATATTTGGCTTCTTTAGCAAATAAGTCAATGATTGCAAATCCCTTGCTATTCTCTGGACTTCCTCTAGTTTTCGTCTTTCTGGTAATGAGAGGATGAAAAGCAATCATATAGTTTTCCAGAAACAGCACTGCTAATTATGTAAGAGAAGGACCTTCACCTTCTTTTCCAGGATTCAATATCCCCTTCCATTCGCAACAGCAGCATTTTGTTTATTGGTGTTTTTTCACTTCCTTTAGCTTTTTTTTCCCTCTTCTTCTTTTTTTTTTATTGGTCCATTGTAATCATACATCTTGATGGATTTCAGGGTGGTAGAAATATACATACATACATTGGTCAATTAGCCCTCCCCCAATTCCCACCCCCATTCCCTATACTGAGCATTTTGTTTAATGTCACCATCCCGATACTTATTATAACTTTATCTCTTACCAGCTATTTCTTTTTTGTTCTCTATGTGTAGCTGTTTTTGTTCCCTCTCACACACACCAAAAATGGAATTGGGGGAAGGCAGCTATTACCATAGGCTAAATAAAATTTTTTGAAATATGCTTAGGACAAAGATAAAGTAACTATTTAAACACAAAATTGATTTAAGTAATATTAAATTGATAAATTATATTAAATTGATATAAAATTAAATTATAATATTAAATTAAGTAATATTAAATTGATTTAAGTAATATTAAATAATTGTATGTCATATTTGGGTATGCAATGAACTTTAGCTATGTGAAAAAACAAACACACCAAGAGCTGTGTACATGTTATGCTTTTATCACATTGAACCTCACTATGATGTATAATTGCAATGCATTAATAAAATAAAAAATGTTTCCCAAAACTTAATGGTTTAAAAAATAGCTATTTTAGCACAATTCATAATAGTCAAATTATGGAACCAGTCTAGGTGTCCATCAAGAGATGAATGGGTTATGAAACTGTGATATATATACACAATGGCATTTTACTCAGCCATAAAGAAAAATAAAATTCTGTCATTTGCAGGAAAATGGATGGAACTAGAGAATATTTTGCTAAGTGAGATTAGCCAGTCTCAGAAAGTAAAGGGTTTTAGGTTTTTTCTCTTATGTGGAGGCTAGAAAGCAACTGGGAAACAAGAGACTTCAAATAAATGAGGAGAGATTCCAGTAGAACAGTGGAAGGGGATTTGGATTTGGGGTGGGAAGGGAGGAGACGTGATGAAGGAGTCAGTTCAAACAATCATATGTATACTGGCGAAGCTATGGATACTAATTTCAATATTATGAATGGGAGGGACGGGAGCAGGGCGGGATCTGTTGGTAGATGCACTGGGTGCTGTGTGCATGTATGTTTCTATCACACCAAACCTCAACATGATGTATATTTCAATGCACCAATAAAAATAAACTTTTAAAAGTAGCTATCTGTTTCACAGTTCTGTAGCATAGCTACTGGGGCTGGCCTTAGCTGTGAAGTTCTTGTGGTTTGGGAATGGCTTGGCTGATTGTGGCAATACACATCGCTATATCTCACAACAGCTAGCAGATTGGCCGAGGGCTGGCTAGTTTACGATGCTCTTGGCTATACCAGCTAAGATGACTGGGGCCTCCCTCAGTAATGTTCTCCAGCAGTATAGATAAAATTAGTTCTACTGTCTTATTATCATTTAACTGTGATATTGAAGTCGGAAATAATGAGGACAAATCAGAGAGGAAGTATCATAAAACAAAATCCCATTTCATTTCTGTCCTGAATGTAGCAGAAAAAAGATATAGAGAATAGAGATTGAATTTGATTTGAAGTATGCCTAAGAGAGTGGGAGATAGATATGTGATGGTTAACATTGACAAAATTGGGAACTGCTTTTGCTCTCTAATTGGGGACTCTGGGAAAGAGGCTCAGAAAACTGGGAGTTGCCACATGAACAGACAGTGATGTCACTTATTTATCAATATTGAGCTAGTCTGCATTCCTCCTGACCCCAAGACCCAGGGATTGCCAGGACAAGGCACAGACGTGGCTGAGAGGCTGTTTGCAAAGCTTGCCAGAGGAACAAGCAGGACTGGAATCTGCTGAGTACGCCCTGGGAGCCTGGGCCAAAAGTAGTCAAAGGAGACTGAAGAGCAAGTTTGACCTCCAAGGCAGGCCAGAGCGAAGGGACTTCCAGGAAGGCATCCCACCGCGTTGAAAGATAGGCCCGTGACATACTGAAAGCAGGCTTGCAGCAAACCACCCAAGAAAGAATGAGTAAAAGTTAGAGGCAGTATTTAACTTCCAGATCAGACAAAGTTCAATCTGACTTAAACATGTAGTTCCCCTTCTTTGACTATGACTTATGGAAAAGATTAAAGCATGTATAAAAATATCACACAATATTGCATAAATATATAAAATAATTACATGATAACCAAAAATTAAAAGAAAATATTTAAGGACATGGAAATGTGATGAACCAGATTTAATCATTGCACATAGTATATATGTGTCATATTATCACACTGTGACCCCTAAATGTATTCAATTAAAATAATTAATAAAATAATATAAAATTGAAATATGAAGTACTAGTTTTCTATTTGTTGGAATTGTGATATGAGCTAATAATTGACACCCTGTTTCATATTTTTTAAATATAATTTTATTGGTGCATTGTATCCTCACATCATAATGAAGTTCAGAGTGATAGGGACATACATGCACACAGTGCTTGGTGAGCTTACCCTGGGTCCCACCCACTCCCTCTCCTTCCCAGTACATATTAAGATAGTCATTGATAATTGTGTATATGTACATAGTGTCAAAGGAAGTGATATTTTATGTTTTTAATCAATATACAATATATATACTTATTCCTTTAACCATCATTTGTCACCACTCTTTAATATTTTTCCACAAATGAGATGCCTATGACAGAACATGGGTAAAATATCTTTATAGTATAATTCTGTTCCATTTCTCACCGACTATCTATAAATAGTAATAGCTACACTTCTGGAATGACTCAACTGGATATCTGATAGTATCATTCACTGAGGAAGAAAAGCAAAAGTGAGTGATGTTTACATGGTAGATATTTACAAGTTTAGTTTTAGACATATTAAGTTGAGGGTTCTTACTCATCCAGTAGGAAGCACTATGTATGCTACTACATTTATAGTTCCAAAACTATTAGAATGGGTTCCAACTCAAAAAATTAAAAACTGATTTTTGGTCAAGGTTCACATTCATTTAGACTTAAAATAGTTATATCACAAAAACTCCAAAGGTCAAGGCTGATCAGTTTCCAGTGATATACTAGCTCTGAAAGTAGTGCTTTGAAACGTTTGTGAGGCAATTTAATTATATGTGAGTTTAAATACATACCCGATTGATTTTATATTTAGTGTAATTCAGCTCTTGCTGGTGTTTCTTCCTTGCAGTCCTGTGCCCTCCCACAGCAGGTCCTTGGGACTGCTCCTCTCTGTCTCTTCCCCCCACCATCCCTCCAAAGTGTTCTCTCCACTCCCATCATTATAGATCACATCTGTGTTTCTGAACCATTTCTTTCCTACTTCCCAGATGCAGCTGATACAATTTATTAAGCTCTATTCGACACCATGTACCTCTATTTGGTGGCACTTACCACAGCTGTGCTATTATTCTATTTCTGTTTCTGGTTAATTCATTAAGTCCCTAGTATTCAGTTCTGCAAATATTTAAACGAAATTGACACAACTACATTAAAATAGGTTGGAAATAACAATCTAGAGCTTATTATGTAATTTATTATCACTAATATGTTTAATGACACCACTGATAATATTAATGAATATTATCACTAATTATGCACCTATTACTTTTCTCAAAAGAATAGAACTCTAAAACATAAATATTTACTTCAAAGTAACCATAGTGATATACTTGTTTCTCAATTTAAGTTTTTTAGATGTTTTATGAGTGGTATGGTGGGACATAATGGGTTGACATCTTATTTCTATGTTAGGAGATGTGTTCGCTTTGCCTGGCTCAACACCTAACCCAAAGTTAGACACATATTAGTGGTTCATAAATCCCTGTGAAAGAAAAACTAAATGAATAAATTAGAAAATGCTTGTTAAGGTATAAAGTTGATTTGTGTATGAACTTTTCCCATATATGAGAATTACTTATGTTTCTAAATTTCTTTTTAAGAACCAGAACATTAAAATAGCATTTTACCAACAACATTTTCCAAAATTTTTCTTAATTTCATGCCTTCTTTTATGACAAATATTAAAGTTAAGCTGAATTTTTCTTATTGACTTGTCATAATGAGTATATATATTGTATCATATGTTACTAAAATGAGTGTTTATCTTTTTTTTCCTACTTCATCCTTTGGAACACAAATATTTTCTACTTCTCAAATCCCACCTCTTCTCTTAGTCTCCTTAAGACTAGCCAACATGTCTTTGTACCCTTTAAATTATTGCCTCTCACTTGATGTTGTCAAAGAAACAAGATAATCAAACTTTAAAAAAAAGATATTTATTTTTTTTTATATTGGTGCTGGGATTGAACCCAGGGGCATTCTATGTCTGAGCTACACCCTCAACCCTATTTTTTTTTTTTTGAAACAAGGTCTAGGTTGCGGAGGGCCTAAGTTGCTGAGGCTGGCCATGAACCTGCCATCCTCCTGTCTCAGCCTCCTAAGTATTGGTATTACAAGCGTGCGCCACCACGCCCCACTATAAAACAGATATTTAAAATATGAATCAACAAGGAATTGAGCATAAATTTTCTATAAGTAGAAAACATAAAGGAGAGGCTTATTGAGATTTATGTCAAATATACAAAAGAATTTCCCCCTTATTTTTAAGTCTACTAAAGACATTGATTTTTCTCAAATCCAAATCCTGGAGAAGTAAGTTTCTTTTCCAAAGGGGAAGGATGTAAAGGTCCCTTGGTAAAACTCATTGTGAAAAGCCTAACCATTTGAACCATGAGAATATAACCAAGACACCACTTCACCTTTGGCATCCTGAATCCACACGGAAGCACTAGAGCTATAATGAAACAAACGACTTTGTGACTGTAAGAGTCAGGATTCTGTAAAGGAACAGAGCCTGCAGAATGCATATGCATTTATAAAAGGAGGTTCACTAATGAGCTTACGTGGTCAGAGGCTGGATAGGTCCACAATGGCCATTTGTAGGCTAGAGAACCAGGGATCCTGGTAACTGCTCAGTCCAGGAAGCAGGAACCTCAGAACAAGAGGGACCAAGGATGCAACCCAGTCTGGGGCCTAGAATCTCCCTGGAGAGTCACTGGTGCAAGTCCATGTTCAAGGTTGAATGATCTTGAGTCTGATGTCCAGGGGCTATGACAGCAACAAAGAATGTACCTGCTCAAGAATAACTGAGCTTCCATGCTTGTGAGAGCTTCTTCTTCTCCTTCTTCTTCTTCTCCTTCTTCTTCTTCTTCTTCTTCTTCTTCTTCTTCTTCTTCTTCTTCTTCTTCTTCTTCCTCTTCCCATTCCCATTCCCATTCCCCTTCCTCCTCCCCTTCCTCCTCCTCCTCCTCCTCCTCTTCTTCTCCTTCTTCTTCATTTTCTCCTCCTCCTCCTCCTCCTCCTCCTCCTCCTCCTTCTTGACCTCAGCCTGTTGGGTAGTGCCACCTGCACTCAGGCCTGGTTTTCCCCACTGAGTTTGGTAACCCCCATGCCAAAAATCTCTGAAAAACCCCTTAAAGACACATTCAGAAGTGTGCTTCACCAATTCTCTAGGAATCTCTTAATACAGCCAAGTTGACAACCAAGATTAACCATCACAATGACTATAAGGGAGTGGGGCAGCAGTCCTGTACAGACACAATAAATCTCATGCACTTGAGCTTTTGTTCAGAGCCCAGGTTCTAGTATTAAGAGTATGAGATCTCAATTCTGGACATGTATCATAATCTCTTACAGAGTTTTTTAAACAATTTTCCTTGCCTTGCTTCCAGAGAAGTGTGACATTAAAAATTCCATAGATCTGGAGTGGAGCCTCTTCTGTCTTTGCATATATGAAGTTCCTCAGTGATTCTGTTGCGTGGGTGGACTGAGAAAGAACATTATCCAACACGCCGCTCCTGAATTCCTAAATGTTCAGAGTGTGATTTCCCACTGAATTTTATTCTCCAGCATGAAATATGCAGTGCTCTTCCACAATGGTGCAATTTCCTCAGCTACTCTCGTGGTGGAGGTGGGGTTCACTGTTTCCCAAGAGTCAATTCAGAGGACTTTGTTCCGCACATTTATGAGATCATGCTCAGTGCACAAGAGTCAGAATTGTATACTTGTCATTGTTCATTATTTTCTATTTTAGAAACTTAGTGAATTTTAGGGCTACAGTGTAATGCGGCACTTAGCCTTTTATATTGAATATATCAACACTTAAAACCTCTCAATTCTAGCTCTCAGGAAGTAAACAGATTAATGTACAACAAGAACACTGAGAATGTAGAGGGAAAGTGTAACTAGAGTGTTCTCTTCCAATTAATACTTAACAGTAGCCTGGAGAATACTTTGAAAACACTATGGAAATGTGTCTATGACTGAGATTTTCAATACTGGACAACATCTACATTTTTATCTAAAAACTTCTCAGTCTGTAAAGAGGGAGCCGGGCATGGCGGTGCACACAACCTAGAGACCCGCTGATGGAAACAGCCTGAAGGCTAATCTGCCTTCTGCCTTACCTCACCACCTTCTTGTGCACCTTCTATGTTTTAGTTCTATCCAGTTTTATGAGCATTCTCTTCTATTGGGTTTATGCTCATTTTTTAGGCTTCTGGAGAGACAACATACATATTTATAAATTCAGGATTTTACTGCAATTGTGCAGTGGCTAATATTGCCACAAGTAGCAATGAGACTGCCCACTATGAAACTCATTGTCCACCATTTCTGAAAACGAATCCTCTGGATTTCTTTCAGGTTCGTAGCCAAATACAGATATGATTTAAACTGACACTTTCTAAGCGGATCATATCTTTTGCACAGAGGTGTTACTTTTAACTTCAAGTCCTTACTCGTAACATACACCTCTGCCATAGAATCCTTTACAGCCCAAATCGAATATGGAATTCCAATTTGCTTCCTCACAATGTCTACCTGGATTATTAATGCCAGGTCACTGTAGCTCTTTTTATTCCTATCTCATTAATACTTGGGATTCCACTGAGTATCACTTTGCCCTGGTTGCCCTGCTCATGGCAGCAGCACAGTCTGTACTCCTGGGTGAAAGGTTTGTAAAAGGCACCTTTCTTCTTTTTCTCTTGTGCACACATGTCCTCTCTAGAGTCCTTTAGTTGCAAATAGTACTTAGTAGAATTAGCCCGCCTTTGCAAATGCTTTGTCTTTTTCTCTGTATGAAATACAGTGAGCAATTTGCTTCTTCATTTATTGAGTAGCTACTGTTTGCCAGACATCATGATAAAAACCAGAGATGCATGGAGGAACTTATGTTTAAGTGGAAGAGACAGATGAAAAATAAAGAAACTCATGATAAATGAGTAAATGAAAGATGATAGAGAGTGATACAAACAGGCAGGGTGTTATCTTATAGAGCACTGGCATATTGGCAGGTGGAAGGAGTTTGATTGACCTGGGTCAGTCTCAAGGAAACCATGCAATTTATCAGAAAGAAGAAGCCAGTGTGGGATGACACTGTGGGCAGAGGGGACATCAAACTCAGTAGGAAATTTCAAGAGATTTCCTTCCTTCCTTCCTTCCTTCCTTCCTTCCTTCCTTCCTTCGGTCCTTCCTTCCTTCTTTCCTTCCTTCCTTTTTTTGTGGTACTGGGGATTGAATCCAGGGGCATACTGCCTCTGACCTATACCCCCAGCCCTATTTTATTTTATTTTGTTTATTTATTTATTTATTTATTATTATTTTTTTTTTGCAGTACCGGGGATTGAACGCAGGGGTGTTCTACCTCCGCGCTACGCCCCTGGCCCTATTTTTTATACTTTATTTTGAAACCTGGTCTCATGAAGTTGCGGAGGGCCTCACTAAGTAGAGAGAGACAGGGAGAGAGAGAGAGAGAGAGAGAGAGAGAGAGAGAGAGAGAGCGCTGAGGCTGGCCGCGAACCTGGATCCTCCAGTCTCTGCCTCCCAAAGTACTGGGATTACAAGCGTGCGCCACCACGCCTGGCCCTATTTTATTTTTTATTTTGATACAGGATCTCACTAAGTTGCATAGGGTCTCACTAAGTTGCTGAGGCTGTCCTCAAACTCTGCAATCCTCCTGTCTCAGCCTCCCAAGTACTAGTATTATAGATGTGTGCCACCACCCAGGGCTTCAAGGGATTTCTTGATAACACATGGAAAGGGGTGCAACATGAGATGAGGTTGAAGAGGGTGTATGGCTCCATTATGGAGGACTATGCAGACAATGATACAGCTGGATTTCTGCTCTTCTCAATGGTGATGATGAGCCTAGATAAATTATCAGCAGTGTATTTTGGGTTCCCATGTAATAAAAGATCTAAGTAGGTAAAATGCTTTACTTGGGTTAAAGTCTGAGAATAAAGGGCATTTTATCTATGTAGAACAACCTATTAGATGATCAGTAAAAATCTCTACTGGTATCCTCTTATTCTCAACTGATTAAAAAAGACCAGGCTACATAACACATTATGACACACATAAAAGAAATGATCCTTGCAAATATAATGAATCTATTTGTGGGCAACTTTATAGTACATTGATGATAAAAACTGCTATTATATCTATTTTTTTCTCTTTTCTATACTTTTAGAAGAAAGATAATTACATTTGTCAAAATGTACGCAGTCAAAATGTGTGCACTAGATGCAAATGCACCTTTTACCATGAAAGAATGTGTCTCTTGTTAGACTCGAGTTTAATACTTTAATTTGAACAGTATTGCATAGTCCCTATCCATAAGAAGAAAAAAGTACAAAAAGGCTTAGAAAATTAAGTTGTATTATATTCTGCCAAATGGTCATGGATGTGTGTGTGTATGTATATATATGTATGTATATATATATATATATATGTACACATATCTAGACTTATCTGTACAGGTCATTCTTGTACAGGAAACAGAATTATACACAATTTGACTAAGGGTCACAAATGAATAAATCCAGTTCTTTTTGAACTTGACAATAATTTATTGGAACTTAACTTACTTTAAGTAACAAAGTGGTGGTCTAATCCTCAGAATTCTCCATTGTATATACTCATTTCACTGCCTTGACTCATTCTGGGAATAAACTCATTCTGAGTGCAAGTGAAGCTTGTGTTGAAAGGCATATTGTTAACTCTCAACACTAGAATAAGATGCCTTTCAAGAATGCTTTTCTAATTTTCTTCCTATCTTTTGTTGGTTGACTAAAATCCAAGAGTCAGGGATATGGAAATGGCAAGATGCTGGTTATAGTGTACAAACATTTGATTCTAAGATGGATACATTTTGGAGCTCTAATGTATAATATGGCAACTATAGTTAATTTGTAGTGTAATTTATACTTGAGATTTGCTAGGAGAATAGACTGTGAGTGTTTTTTTTTCTTTCTCTCCTTTTCTTCCACACACACACACACACACACACACACACACACACATACACACACAAAGAGTAACTGTAAGGTGGTGATATTTTAGGTAGTTTGACTGTCGTTATCATTCCACAATGTATACAAACATCAAATCATCACTTGGTTTACTTTAAATATATACAAGCTTCGTCAATCAGACCTCATTAAATCTGGAAAGAAAGATCAACTTACCTTTTTTAAAATTAAGTTTAATATAGAATGTGAGTAAAACCTCAGTTTATAAATGTGTAAACACATAAGCCTCAAATTATACCTAATGATTAAAATGCTAGTTTTCGTGGGATGCTTAAATTCTAGGAGTCCTTTGTTCAATTTTGGTTTTGTCATTAGTTTTTTTCTGTCTTCCTGAGTTGTGTTTTTCCTTGTCATTTTTATTGATAGGATAAGCAGGATAGCAAGACAGAAAAAATACTTTCTGAAAAAAAGATTTTCCCTCTTCAAGTGGATGAAAAATGTATTCACTAATATAAATGTAATAAATTAATATTCTTCCTGCTATATTCTTTTTCTTTGTCTTTTTGGTACTGGAAACTGAATCCATGGGCATTCTACCTCTGAGCTACACCCCCAGCCCTACTTTATTTTATATTTTTAAATTTTGAAACAGGGTCTCACTATGTTACTGTGACTGTCATAGAATCTGCAGTCCTCCTGTGTCAGCCTCCCAAGTACTGTGATTACAGGCATGTGCTACTACACCTCAGTCTTCCAACTATATTATTAAAATTTGATTTTATAATTCAGCAAGTTAATTGGACAAATAATCCACACTGCGCCAGTACCTTGTACTAGGAATTACCTTTGAAATGCATTTCATGTGTATCCCAAGATTTATAGGGCTCATTTTCTGTGGATGAACCACAGGCCATTTCTTCATTAATTGGAATGTTCCAGTAGATATCCTTCTACACACGTGTTTTTAAAAACCCATGCTCAGAAGCATTGTAATATATCCTCTAAACCTGTGGGCAATCATTTTTCCATGTCTGGATATTATATTCAGCACAGTAAGCAACATCTTAATTCTGAAGGAGCCATGGGCTGGGGGACAGGGCTAATGTTTGAAAGGTTGCTCCTAAAGGGGCTGAGCATGCCACCAAACACTGTGATGTATTCTGCTTTTGCATCAGAAATGACAGTTTCTTGGGACACATCGACATTGATCTTTGTAGAACTTATAACAACAGGAAACATGAACTATGGAACTAGTTTGTGGGGTTTGGGTTGGTGCATCTATCAATTATTCTACCCACTTAACACTTTCTTCCTATAGAGATTGCTTTCTATTTGTTCCTTTTTTCATACAACAAACACCGTTAATATGGATTTTAAAAATGCTTTCAACCAAACCATTAGTATTCTACCTGTGGTAACAAAAGACTTCATAAACTGACACCCGACTGTGGGATTTTTTTCTCTGTTACTTAGAGTCATAGTAAACCTCATAGTTTCAGAAATGACTGAGATATCAATTTTTAAATAAAGGCTTTATTGCTCTTAAGGTTGCTCAAAAGTAGAAATAGGACACTATCTTATATTTTGCAGGTATTTTGCTGAAAAATAAATCAGTTCAAAGTGTGTTCTCTTTTTTCACAACTAAGTGTTAAAATGCCTTGTGAAATAGAAATGTGGTCATTTAATAATTGCAAGAGAACAAACCCCTTCACCATCTCGAGGTAATACTTCAAAATGATTTCTTTGTTAATTATTAGAATCGAATTTAAATTCAAATAAATACAATTACATTAGATATTTGTCTTTGGCTATAAGCAACTATAGCTCTATCCTCCTCAAAGCATATAGTTATAATTTCAAAATAAGGATAAAAATGAGAATGGATGTTTTAAATGTATATGTGCGTATTTTAAAAATTCTCTCCTTTTATTTTTATTTTATTTTACTACTATTATTATCATTATTGACATTAGAGATGGAACCCAGAGATATTTTACCTTCAAGCTACACCCCCAGCCCCTTTTACTTATTTATTTTTAATTTTTGAAACAGGGTCTCACTAAGTTGTTTAGGGTCTCGCTAAATTGCTGAGGCTTGACTCAAACCTCAGCCTCCCAAGTACTGGGATTACAGGCTTGAACCACCATGCCTGGCTTAAATTCTCTCCTTTTAAAAAAAATGCATCAAATTGCAGGCACCTAGAATAGATTAATGGCTTATTTTATAAATAAATTACTCATTCTTAAATTTTAAAAGTAAGATGTGTTCTGTAATGTATGGCAATATAATCTGACAGTGACACATTTGGTTGAGAGAAAACCCAGTTTTATAAGTATACTATTTTATAAAAAAGTCATGAATGGGAATATAAAATAGTTTTTTTTAATTTTTATTAGTGCATTGCAAACATACATCTTGAAGGATTTCAGAGTGGTTGACGTATACATGCACTCATCGGTCAATTAGCCCTCCCCAATTCCCACCCCCCTGCCCCCTCCCTCCTTCATGTTTTCAGCATAGTAGTTGACTTTTAAATGGAGTGATACTATTATTTACTAAATAAATACAGTATTCCTTCACACTAAGAATGATAGGTAAAAATAGCAATTTTTTTAGCTATATAGTTTAGATTACCAAAATTTCAGAATTAAATTTAATTAGAAAAATATGACTGAAGTAATTAAAATAAATAAGTTTAATATCTGATTAGAACTATAAGAAAGATCTCTCATCTTTGTGATCATCAATACAGAGATCTCCCTTGTAGCAACAATTTGATAGGCTCCATTTCCTTATAACCAATATATCAGAATTGAACAGTAGGGGACGATATTTCACTAGTTTGTGTAAAATCCATCAGCAGTTGAAAGAGAAAAATAATCTTTAATGGAGTGAAATAGCCAAAAGCAAAGACATCTGATAAAAATGATTAAACTCACATTTCTTTAAAAATATTTCTTTGTACTTGTTTATCAAAATCATAAAAATAATACTTGTAGAATATTTGGCTTACTTTCATCAACAGATTTAATATTTAGATTCTATTGGAATGGAAATATGTACCATTAGTGCTGTGTCTACTGTGTCTTCCCAACTAGAATTCTCCATAGGGAAAGAATTTACATTAAAAGAAGTTAATTTAAATTAAAAACATTTTATCTTCTAGCTTTGCCCCAAAATAAAAAATAAGTCCAAAGTTAAAACATATCAGAAGCATCAATAATAATAATTATAAATTCTATAGAATTTATGTTAGTGATCTGAATTCTATTCTTTATAATAGTCTGAGGAAAATATAACCTTATCAAAATATATATATATATTATATATACATTTTCTGTATTATATATATAATTAGAAATCAAGTTTGGGCAAGGAATGATTCTAGAGTTTCCATTGTCTAAGCTGAATTTTACAAAAATTAAGGGAAGAACTTAAATCTATATTTACATATTTACATATAAAGAAAAAGAAAGTATGATATAGTCAAATATTCCAGAGTAGTTTTTGGTACACTTTTAAGATAAATATTTCTACCCTGGCATTGTCATGAAAACTGGCAACAGAAATTTTGGATATTGTTTTAAATAGGCAGTACTTTATTGGTGGTTATTATGTGATTCTGGTATCAAATATTTTTGCTCTATGTATCAATCATCTATTACAAATTAATAAAAGGTTTGGCTAGATATACTATAATTCATATTTAGGTACTTTTTCTTCAGATTGTATTTTTATTGGTTCTCTAGTAAGTAATATTGAAGTATTTGTATATATAAAAGCTTAATATATATCTCAATTTTTCACAGATTTTTTGCATGAATTAGAATCCAACATTTAAAATTTATGAAATATAATGCCTTGAGTTCCAGAATAAAGACAATGTCTGTGGAGAGCTGTTAAAACAATGTTTCTGATAGCTCAATGAATGATGGAATAGTAAACAAATCATATAATCTATATAAATTCTAATTTTTTTATTGTTTTCCAGAAGCCCAGAAAATCAAACACAAATTTTATCCACTTTATATGTCTGCTGATGGTTGGATTGTTTTTGTAGAAAATATTGTCTTAGTAAATCTCACCTGGTTAAAAGAAAATTTTACTGAAACAAATTATAATTCAATGGAAAGATAACTTTCTGTACCAAAATAAGACTGTGGTCTCAGAGTAATTTCTTATACCCATCTAAGCTTCACAATTAATTATACTCACATATGGCTTGAGAAAAGAGGAATATATGTAACAGATCGACAAGGCTAAAAGACTGTTAAACAAGGATGCACAAATATCTAAATTAAGCAAATGAACCATGAACAGCATTGAAGTGGCTAAGCACCTAACTTCCCTCACTCCTGAGGATTTTACAAATTAAGAAGAAATATCCCAGAATAAATTACTATTAAGTATAAGGATTATCTTCCTTTGAATTTGTCAGGACAAATATTTTATGTACACCACCATAGGTTCTGTTTTAACTTTGAAGGCCTTTTCAATGTAGTGAACACACAAAACATAAGTTACCCGGAATGAGGATGTTCTTATGGTCTTACACCCATAAGATTCAAGGTGTTTATCTAGTTGTAAGGAACTCCCCTGGCCAACAATGGTAATAGAATTCCCTTCACTACCTTCTTTAGGACCATGTGTCCTCTGTTTTCTGGGCTACTCATGGATATGTGTGGATATTTAAAGGGATTTGAATAGAGCTTTTAAATTGTTCCGAATAAGAAATGAGTAATGGATTCAGAGCCTGTTTTCTCTACTGGTCCCTTAGGAAACATTTAGCAATATCTATAGATAACTGTTCTTGTCACAATTTGGAGGAAGAATTGTTGCACTCAAAAGTGCTAGGTGGAGAAATCCGGATTTACAGGAGGGGAAAAAGGGAGTATTCAAGAAAAAGAGAAACCCCTCTGCTACTTCTAGGTCGGTGGAACATGGAAGTCAGGAAATAAGGAAAGATTTGTTGGCTGCAGGCAGGTTGGAAAGCCATGAGATCGGTCCTATGAAGAATTTTCAAGTAGAGTTGTGTGCTAGCAGATGTGATCCATCCTTGTAACTTACGAATCTTTAATATCAGTAAAATGTGGAGTTTGTACTCAAGTTCCCTCTGCAGTCCTGTGAAAGGACCAAGTTCTATAATTAAGACTAGTCAGTGGGGCATGGTGGCACATGCCTGAAATCCCAGTACTTGGGAGGCTGAGATGGAAGGATTGCAGGTTCTAGGTCAGCCTCAGCAACTTAGCGGGGCCCTCAGCAACTTGATGATACCCTTTTTCAAACTAAAATAAAATAGGGCTTGGGGTATAGCTTAGAGGTAGAATGCCTCTGGGTTCAATCCCCGGTACTTGCTCCCTGAAAGACTAGTCATTCAATGAAGATACTACAGGAAAAATGCCATTTGAGTTGATATTTGCTCAGTGTATACCAACTCACAGATAACACAAGTATTTTCATATCAGTTCATAAACATTGTATCTTGAACCTCTGCATGATTCTGATGCCCTGACCAGCCCCATTCCTCTCACAATCCAGGAAATAAAGAGATGATGTCTGATACAACTGGAGGCCATAGGCAGCTCCATCTCTATGGTTAATGTCCTTTCAGATGATTTTATGTCCCTACTATACTTTGGTTAAATGTTTTGCTTGTCATGCCTTGCTACATTCTTAATAAAATCAAATACCATACTTAGAAGTTGGTGACTAAAGGCCAATCTACCTATGGGGTCATGTGGAGGGCAATAAAAATCAGTCACCCCTTTATAAATTGAGATTTCCAGTGTGTGAACAATCTCTTACTTGTCAGTGTACTAGTTTTCTAGGTAAAGCTAAGAATATTTTAAGTGGCATAATATTTGTTTTCTTATTTTAGGATCCTTGGAGTAAAAAATGCTTTGAGAAAACTAGCTCAGTGTCAAAATAATAAACATGTCATGGAATGGAAATCTCCTTAAAAACTAAATGAAGATGGGAATGGAATGTCAGGTTTGGACTGTACGAGCTCTCAAATCAATTACCCAAATGCATTTTCATTATCCAAATTTACTTGCTGTATTTATTTGTAAGAAATTTTTATTGTTGCTGTAAAATTCATGGCACAACACCTTGGATTGATCTGCATTCTCTCTACAGGGAGATCTCTGAAAGTACTGTAGTGAATTAGTCAAGGTAAGATAGTGGTTCTGGATCCTGAAAGGCAATGGGACTCATCCATTTTACTTCAGAAAACAATATCCAAATGTAGCCTGGCCCAGAAGGTTGTATAGCAGTACACATCTTATGGTGTTTTTGTTTTTTTCAGTACTAGGGATTGAACCCATGGTCCCGGGCATGCTAGGCAAGCTCTCTACCACTGAACTATATACCAGGTTCTTGCTGTGGCACTTGAATATTTATTATTGTTAAAGGATTAGAAATTATTAATTATTATAATCATCTCTATGGGATGTTCTTAGAGTTGTATTTTGTTGTGGATATAAATGCCATGTCAATGGAATGCCAACTTACATAGCACATGGTTTTGAAGAGTGTCAAATTCTGCAACAGAGGATGGGTAATGAGATAGCTATTTCATTTGAATAAAGAGATATTTAGATGATGAGCTTGATAGCAAGGCACCTGAATGTACCAAAACCACAGAGGAGATTAGATGGATTTGATGATGAATATTTGAATTACAATAATTTCCTTTTTATTACCTTGAAAAAACTAAACTTTGTCTTCAGTACATATATATATGTACATATATATATATATGTACATATATATATACATAGACACATATGAACTGGAGATTATATATATATATATATATATACCCAGCTCTACACTAATATCCATATCCAAGTTGCTCTGATCAAAACGTTCACATATGCATACATACACTTGCCACTCTACTTGGTTTTAAAGATTCAGAAAGATCAAATGCCAATGTAAAATTAGGTCTTCAATTAATTATTTGATATTTGAAATAAAGGCAAAATTTGGCAAATTAGTTTTTGCAGTTTCTGTAGATCAGGGAAGTAGGCATGACTTCACTGCATTCTCTGAATCACAATCTATCACAACCTACCGAATGTCAACCAGAGCTGCAGTCACCTCCAGACAGATTAGCTCTGACTTCACTGTCACGGCTGTGGGCCAGCCTCAGTTCCAGGCAGGTTGACTGAGGGGCTCAGGTATTAACCAACTCTTGGCTGCTGCTACCCTCTTGCACGTGAATCTGTCCAGAACTCAGTAGCTATTTACATGGCAGATTGCTTCATTGTATCAAGTAAGTGGGAACAAAGGAAGGGAGACCCAGAGAGGGAAAGAATGAGGGAAAGAGTGAAAAAGAGGCAAGCCACACCTTTTGCAATCTGTTATTGGAAGTAGCCTTGCATGATTTTGATCTGTGTAAAGGTTATAACACACATCATTAAATCATCACAATTTATATAGAATTAACATTTTAACACTTCAAATAACATATAAGCACTTTGAAACTTTATGTTTCCGTTAATCTAGGTGTACAATACCTAATTCTCATAACTTCTAAGTTACTAGAGTTCATTTTAGCTGCAGATTAATACTCTGACTTCCCTCATATTCTTTTTTTTATTTTTAAAACCTTTTTGTGGTACTGGAGATTGAACTGGAACATTCTACCTCTGACCTACACCCCAGACCTTTTTATTTATTGTTTTGAAACAAAGTCTTGCTAAATTGTTGAGGGTCTCACTGAGTATCTGAAGCCAGTCTGGAATGGGCAATCCTCCTGTCTCAGCCTCCCAAGTACTGGGATTAGAGGTGTGTGCAACCATGCAGGGATTTCCTCATATTCTTTATCTCAGTGCTCACCAGAGTTTATTCTCGTATCAATCCAGACACTTTTTTTTTTTTT